>CANUEZ040000037.1:3220000-3327500 GCA_948099385.1 Fasciola hepatica | reverse complement strand
CTCCATACATGGTTTACAAATTTGTGTCAACGATGATTATCAAGCCTACTGGGACAAAAAATCCGGTTTGCATTCATATGAGCGTGGGCTTCAAGGTCATTTATGTTCTATCTTTTGATCGCTTATATTGTTCTAGGGACAGTGGCGAAACGATCCGCTAAAACTAATTATTCTCGGCATCTCTATAGAAAGAATGAAAGTAAAATTGCAGATTTAAAATTTCGAATCTATTTTGCTGTATTTAACTATGTGTTTCAGCGCGAACAGGAGCACCAATCGTGAGTTGAGTTGCAGAAAAACTACCCCAAGAACACATTCATGGGTAGGAGACCTGAAAAATCGAATGAATAGGATGAATTTATGTTTATCGTGATCAAAAAATAGTACCAGAAATTCTTGTCTCTAATCCAGTGCGGTAATATTTCCAGGCCTTTCACTTTCTGTTGGACACAAGTTACGTGATATGAAGGCTGCGTTCCAAGCTGAACAAATGAGGTCCCTTAATGATTTCATCCTGGGACTCAAAGTACAAGACCCATCATGTTGGCGATGGATTTATTTCTCGTCTGAGTGTTTGGTATATGACGAACCGTAGGAGGCTGAGAAAAATGTCATTTTGTGAACGAATTTCCCCCGGAAATTTATCCCGCTGAATGTTGATATGTAGAGAGCTCCTACATGAACCGGGTCTTCTGAATGGCTATGTAGTTTGAGTTTCTGACTGGCAAATTCCTTTGCGATCGGTCGAAGTAACTGCTGACAGCTGATTGGTTGCTTTCCGCTCCGTTCGATCAAAATAACTCTTGGCCGCTGACTGCTTGAGTCCGTTGCGCTTCGTAAAACAACGCTCAGTCGCTGACTGGTTGACTTCTCTGGATTTGGTAAGGGGGAGTGTTCATGGCTGATTGAATGGTTTCGCTCCGTTTCGTCACGAACTGACTGAACTATCGGCCCACTCCAAGAGCCTGAGGTTTGCCACCGATTTTGGACAGACAAATAAGTGCTGTATGTAAACACAAGTAGGCCGTCTATCGATGCGTCAGCAAATACCCTTTCACCGATCACCGTTATTGACTTGGATCGGAAATGAGCACGCTTAGCTTTGTTGGCTGAGCTTAAATGAGAGACGCCTTGAATGACTTGTGACTAAAAGTGTCTCCTAGTTGAGCGAAAATAGATCACCCAAATAGATAATAGTTTTTCACTATGAAGCTTCTTGCTTTTTTACGACGCTTTTGCTTGGAGTTATGCCGAATGTTTTGATTCTCATCATTGCAGGGCTTGAAAAAAACATGCGCAACTTCAGGATTGAGTTCACAAAGTTGTCTTTTAACAGCGCAGATTTATCGTAATCGTCAACATTTATTTGTTCTAATAGGAATATTTAATGGGCTACCTACCCACTGGTCAATGGAATCACAAGTGGCGTGGAAGATAAGAAAAATCAATTCATCACAACCATAGTGGATTCAATGCACATCAAACTGACACTTCATTCATGGGGGCAGAATGAATGTCTGATATTGTGCACTAACATAGTCTTCCCAACAATGTCTGTGTTATTTCTATGTGAGAAATCTTGTTTCATTTTGTCTCAGAGGTTCAAATTCCGTCATATTGCGTCAACGCAAGTCAAGCGTTCAAAGTGTGCTACTCGACCACCAATACCAAACTATTCAGAAATATATGGAGGCCCTGTCGATCCATGTGCTCGAACCTGAACTGTGCAAACAACGCGAACTTGTAATCAATCTATCATTGCCGTGCTAACGAAGTGTGATAATTGTTGTATGGTTATCGGATAGACATGTATGAATTTGTGCGTCATGTGATTTTGCCTTTAGTTATAAACATTTCGTTCATTTATTTTGCTATGAAAATAATCACTTGGACTGGAGTATGTACTTTCCAAATATGCAGCGAAATGATCCAGGATTCATCTTGCAATCTGTGGTTTTGACTTGTTTTCAAATTTGTTACGTGGAATGCTTGTTTTTTTGTTTCTCCATATTCGCCTCCCCCCTCCCTTCTCCCCTCATCAGTGATTAGGCAATTGAATGAAATTGTCAAGCTAAAGTGCGAAATCGCAACGCAAAATGTGAGGAGGAACTTTCTGCGTGAATGTGTTGTGGCAAGTCATTATCCTATATCATATTGCAAACGATTACGTGCAGAGAAACTGAGACCGACTGTGAACAGTCTGATGCGTTTGACTTAAAGCCACCTCGATGAGTGTAACTGCAATTTACTCTACTTGTTGACCACGATGCGAAACATGTCATTCATCATGGATCAGTTAAATTTGATATGCAGAATACAGTTTCTGATTTTCTGGGCTGCTCAAGTGCGTCCAACCTGCTTACGTAAGATCAAACGTTTGAAAAATTCCCTAAATCACGAATTATGTTGTTACCGTCATTTCCGGATAATCCGTGTAAATATGTTCGAAATGTATCCTATTACCAACTAGACAAGTTACAACTGCAGGCATTTTCGTTTGGCCCTAACTATTGCATTCCACCAAAGAAAACTAACCACATTTATTCAGAAGCAAACTTTGAAGAGTTCTTCGAACAGATTTCTAGTTTTCAAGCCAACAAATGCAGATAATTTGAGCTGGTTTAAGGCAAAATTGGTTGTGAGGTGATCCAATTGTGAAACGTCATTGGCCTCGGCGGGATTCGAACACACGCATGGTCACCACCCTCGGTTTAGTACCGCGAGTGCTCTTCCAGCTGAGCTACGAGGCAGCGCCGGAGATCATTGGACTTTCTGCGAATGGATCACAGTATACTTGCCCAAATTACAGTAGCACATGCATCCACCACAGTGAACTAGCTTGTAATTTGACTGCCTGTAGCAGGATTTTCCTTTGTACTAACGGGACTCCACTTTTCACATTTGGATCACCTCAAAACATTATCAAAATCTGCCAAACATCAATACAAAATTGCTTGATTTGGAATGTCAGTATCGAACGACAACAAGACAACAATAGAATCGTTGTTAACGAACAGGCACATTGAAGCTCTCGACAGATTGGAGAAGAACTCTAACATAGTAATCCTGCGTGCCGACAAGGGATCGGGAGTTCTCATTGTGGATAAATCGTCACACGTGCAGAAAGTGGTAACTATTTTAGAAGATAAAACAAAATTCCGGAAGGACCCAACGCCAGATGATCCAAGTGAACTAGAACAGCGAATTAACACGGAACTGTCAACTCTAGTTCAAGCAGGCCTTATTCGCGAGTCAAGAGCCAAGTCAATGAGACCCAGAGCGAGTCAAACACCACAACTGTACGGTCCACCAAAAGTACACAAAACAAATATACCAATGCGGCCAATCTTATCAATGGTCAACTCTCCACAACACAAATGGTTAGCTCATTTACTGAAGCCAGTCAGGGACACGGTTGCGAGCCATGCATTGAAGGACAGTTTCCAAATGTGTACCCTATTGCAAAAAGAAAATATCCAGAACGGACATTTGCTTACCAGGGATATTGCCTCACTATTTACAAATATCCAACTGGGAGAAACTATCGATCTTATATGCCAAATAATCGAGAAAGCATAATAATCATATCGGGTTACCGAATACGGACTTGACACGTTTACTGCTGTAATGCACATCTAATGTGAAGTTCCGCTTTCTCAATGAAGGATACGGACAAATTGACGGAGTTGCCATGGGCAGTCCATTGGGCCCTATTCTGGCGCATATTTTGTGGACGAAATATCCCACATGATACTAAACTGCCTTTACGTGGACCATAATTTTGTCATCACAAAGAGCAAACAAGAAGGTGAAGAGTTGCATGCCTTGCTTAATAATCTACACCCAAACATATAAGGCTGACAATGGACAATGAGGTCAATGGAGCCATAAACGTCTTGGATATTGAAATGTTTGGCAGAAAAGATGGCTCAATTAGGAGGTGCGTTTATCGAAAAGACACCTGGTCGGGGCAATGTCTCCACTTCAGCAGCTTCGTCCCGATAAAGTACAAGATAAACACTGTTCTACACAGCACAGAAGATTTGCACGGCGGACACTTTGGATGAGGAAATAATTCACATCACTAAAATTCTGACGGCAAATGGATACCCAACATCATTGTTGACATAGTATCGTCACCTGAAGCCGAGGAAGGATATTTCGAACCGAGCGTCTAAGCTGAAAGTATATCTGAAACTCCCCTACATAGGTGATAATGTGAGTTGACCAAAAAACCCTTGCAATCAGCTATTAGCCGCACCTACTATGCTACCAATCCGGTGATTATATTTACAACTAATCGGTTAACGAGGCCATCGATCAAACAACCCTTACCTGTCCACGCCATAATGATCTCCATATACCAATTCAAATGTGAGTGCTCAGCCACCTATATAGGCAGAATGGAAAGGTAGTCACGTTTCTCATCTATTTGATAGAATCACATCACTCGATCAATAAAATCTGAATCTTACTCCCCATATAAACTGTCAAATTTAGAGCAACAATAAATGCCAAATGCCAGATCTCGGCCGCCGCCGATTGAGTCTCGATCCGCACGTAAAAACACCACATTTTCTGCTCAGAATCAACATTGTCGATCCCTGAATCTATCCAGGTCATCCACACAAAATCATGTTACGTAATCACAAACCCCACGCTATTGACAGTGATCAACACATTATATGTCGTGACACTGATAACACCGCTACTGTATGGACACGAGTTTGTCAACTGCAGCAGTCGAGGTTATCGACTATCTTTCTTTTTCTATCATCCAGTGTGCAACATTTTTGATGTGTGCAATATTCTATCACAAGTGGGACAATGACATCCAGTTGTTTTGATTCCGAGTGTTCTGATGGCTCAATCGAGTGTCATCACTCAAAAAAGAAAGTGAGGAATAAACCTGTTTAGATAAAAACTGGTCCTCATCGTCCGATTGGTTCACTTCCATCATTTTTGATACCCGATGTCCGAATTCTGTTTCACGATAACAAAATGAGCTTTTCCGTGAATAAAATAGCTCGAAGGGACCAAGAGAGATTAGGCTAATGGGAATCGATGTTTGGGAGGAATGAATAATAGTATCTGGTGATTTGAAACACACAGCTTTAGGATGTCCAATTTCTGAAAGGTTTATTTGCTGTTTCATGGGCAAATGGGACTTGCATTCATAGGGGATTCGAGGTGATTCGGAAGAACCCCTTCGACAAATCGGTTCATCCATTCCCTATTTCGTCTCCACGTTACACAATAATGAAACCATCTTTTCTACGCACTTGAAAACCATAATTTTGACGACATCAAAGTAGCAATTCCAAAATGTCAATCTAAACTCAGAATGTATTCGAAATCTCGATGGATATGGTTCGATTCTATTTGGTACAGGACTGTTTCCAAAAGATACGTGTGTGGGATATGCCACACGTTTTATTCTACAAGACGTTTGTCTATTTGAAATTATTAGTATACTGTAGTCATGTGTTCGTACATGACTGTAAGTAATTGACCGATGAGGGCTAGTATGAACTCACAAAGCTATGTATTCTGAATACAGATTGCATTTTGTTTTGACGCAGTTATTCTTCACGCGAATATGAAGCGATATTCAGTAAAGCTCAGTTCAGTTCAGTTCAGCTCACCTCAGCTTGGTTTAATTTAGTTCAGTTTGTTTCGAACACCTAGCATTCACGAAGTGTTTATTGTAGTTCTCGTTTCTATCTCACAACTGGAATCTCAACTGGAACTCAAACAACCGATGGTACAAAAAATAGAAGGAAATAACTACGAATAATTCTATCAAGTAGATGAATAATGTATTTACAAAGGCCCTACTCGAATGCATTAAACCCCTATGTAGGACCACACCCAGGAAGTCTAACACAATTCGCATAGCCTTTCCATACCTCCCTTTCATATCATGTCATGGACTGGCCAGCTTCATTGATCTCTTCTACGAACTACCTCCCTTAGCGAACATAGCGCCCCAAGTTGTCCAATCCAGTGATACATAGGACACAAGTCCCAACCACGTTGGCCTTATGAGCTTTGCTGTTCCATCTAGTGGTTTGTTCTGTGCACCCAATACACTGCACCAATCGTCAGAAATACAAAAACAATATCCACGGAGCACGCTTTGCCAGTGTCTGAATTACCAATCCACTATTCGAATTGATTTTTATGATTTTATTATCACACTGGATGAAACAGTCCGCAACGATATTTTCGGCAAATTAAATGGATGATGTCATATGCTTAGCACATGAGCCCAGAAAAACGACCGATTATGTAGAGACACCTAAGAGGAGTGATGTTGTCTTTTTTAAACAGACGAGAAATAAATACGGCAGAACAATATAGAAACATGGGAAGCATACACTGATATACCAATAGAGAAATAAAAGACTACGAGGCACTGCACTGTTGGATTTCACGAATTTGAAATGGCATTCGACGAATTTTCCAGATAACAATGCCTGTATTCATATACCCATGAAGTATTTCCTAAACCGAGATATTTTCTATGGTATACACGTGCAAGAACAGCACATATATTGGTGGCGTTGTCTCCGATAAAACGTGATATCACAGTGAAATGAATACAATCTTGACATTTGTGATTGTTTATCAGAAGACCAGACCGCTCGAGACTGTTTGTACATGTGAAATGTTTTCATGAAACTGAAAAGAAATCAGACTACTGAGAGATAGACTGAGTCAAAACAACGTCATTGGCTTACTTGAATAGACGAGCTGAGTAGTTAAAACTAAGTGACTGATGTGAGTATTGAATAATTCTTGAGAAAGAACAGCTCATGGAAGAACATTGTCACTGCTTATCAGATACGTAGAAGCATTTCTTTCAAATTTGATACATTACGTTGTTCCTGAGAAGAAGTCTGCCAATCAGTCAATTGAGTACGTGGGCAGATATTGGATTATAATTTCTTGAGAAGCGACTTTTTGCTGTGAACCATAAAATGTTTGTGTCTGATCAACGAAGGCAGGCCTGATAGATTTTCACGAATAATTTATTGATTCTGCAATGAAATGGACTTCTACGCTACTTCCTCGTACGTGAACCGCCAGGATTTATACATAAATTGGTATTCGTCAGTTGGACTTCTGACAGGGTTTCGAAGGCCATGAAGTACAGCAAATTCAAACGATTTCAACTCCGACGAGAGAAGTATATTTGTGTGAACTTTCTTGGATCCTGTTGGGTTGTTGGTCCTATTTTGTATGGGAATGATAGTGATAGGACGGTTAGACTGGGAAAATGAAGAACGATTCAATTGCGTGACTGACCATAACAATCAACATCTCCGACAGTGGTCCAGCCCCATACTTGAGTACTGTACAATTGAAGCCGTCCGATCGAGAAGTTTCGGTGAACTTGATGAACCAAAGAAGCTTGAAATAATTGTTGCTTGAGAAGGTCCCATATTCGGAATTGCTAGCTTGGTTTTAAATTGGGAAACGGTATCAGCATTTTACGCATGAGAATTGTTGATAACAATAAAAATCTTTGGTGGGGTAGTTTTCAGTATATAGATTGAAAATTTAAAACAAGTCGAAATTGGAATGATTTCACCTTATTTGAATGCAAATTGGAATATAGCCTACCAATAGCTTCACCCACCTTGCTTCTCTTATCCGTGCCATAATAAATCGAATAACCAGCAAAAACATATTTGTTCGAATTTGTAATGTGAAGCCTCTGTTCCATTCTGTTCTATTGCAAGCTGTGTGACTGTGTGAAAAGAAACTCGGTAGACGGTTGTAAGAATGTGTTGGTTTCATGGGCTCTAGACAAAAGAGCGATCCTCTTTGCTCTTGACCAGGTAGATACGGGCATATCAGTACCCAAATAACATCTACTCATTGCATTTGTCCAGGTATGAATTCCGTGGGAATTGATCTGAATATTTCTCGTGTATATTACCCACAAAAAGATACCCGCTTCTCCAATGGTTTGCATTGTAATGAGCAGCTCTTTTCCGTGCCTGCACAATGCAGATCATGATCGACCACTTTGATGTTCATCCCGTTCACCAGCCACAAACCTGGTAACACTGGTTGCGTTCATTTTCTGTCTGTCGAGTATAACTGTCAACTTATTGTTCCATATTCGTATTTGGATTAGCAGATTGAGCGGCAGATGCAATATGGGAGCATAATCACTGACTACGCCGCATTATGTACCACTGAATGATCTCAAATGCTGAACAAACTTTGGGAGACGTTTGAGCAAGGCTTATGAACCTGTCCTTATTCCGGTCACACAGAGAAATGCCAATGAAATCACCTCTAGCGAACAAATAGAGAAGATGCGAGCCAATGGACAGATGCGACAATGTATTCTATATAAAGTGGTACGAAAACTGTACCGATACAAAAAATACACCGATCGCAACGACGACACAAAAAACAAAGCGCGAGCCTAGACAGTCAGCGCGAAACCAAAGGTAGAGTTATTCAAAACGAGGTCAGAATGAAACTCGGAATAGTTAGTTCAGTTAAACATACGCGAGCGAACAAAACTGTGAGGTCAAAATCAGAAGTCAGAAAAGACCGAAGGGAAAACCAATCCAACATGGTGTCCAGAAAACGGTCGAGTCTACTGGAAATCTATCATATTTCGCAAATGTAAAAGCAGTCTTGTTTCACGCTATTTACAACGACATCACTCAGAGGAATACTCATCAGTAGGCAAAACATCAATACATCCATGTGGGCATCGGGCATTTGGACTGTTGTCTAGGCCTTAGATTCTGCACTCTGAAAAAATTCACGCCCGTAAAATGTACCCTATTATCAAGCTCACTGAGGGGTAACATTAGCATATAATCCAATACTCAAAGGTCCAAAATAATTAAGTCTTGTTCAATGTTTATGGTGTCAATTGTCCAGATTGCGTCCCGACGGCCTGATCACAAGGAATTAAAAAGTCAGCGTCATCAATATCGTGTCCTTCCGGATAAAAATGGACAATTAAAACGTATTTAGTTGAGTAGATAAATGGGTAGGTTAACAGTTTCAACATTTGCAGAGGTAATGTGGCAGTGGCATCTTTGATGTACAGAAACATCAACATCATATATTTTTGAAACTTCCGTTTTGATTAGGAGATTCGTGGTAATCATATGTATGATCATGTGATTTGCTATCGAATAGTCCACCAAATATTGCCCTTCCCCATCCAAGCTCTACAGTGAGGACCAGAACACACTGTGTTAGATTTTCTCAATAATCCCAGGATTTCCTCGAACTCCCTTATTTTCATGGAATTAATTTATTAGAAAAAACTGAACTTGAAAATCAATATCAATTTGCTTCTTCCAGATGGCACTTATCCTCCTGTTTCCTGACAAGAAGGTCTTCTCTATCAGAAAGATACACTAAACTTCGATCGGTAGCGCAGAGCTTTCATTTGACACTGCCGAACGGTCTGGTTTCTGGTTGTTTCAAATAGTGCAGAGGGCTTTCGTGGCCATATGATCTTACATCGCCTACACTGCATTCATGAACAAGCTCGTATTTTCCTCAAGGTGAACCAGAACATTGCCTGATAAAATGAATCCAATGAACTCCGTATTGCGACTGCGTCATTTTGTCTGTGGCTCAACCAAAGGAAGAACACGATACGACTGTTGAGCATGGTAGTAATTGTCGTTTCTGAAATGAGACTGGTATACCGATTTTAATTTGGTTTTGCTCGACATGGTCGCAGATGATACGTATGGCCTCCCTGAAATGAAGTTCGTGAACAGTGATTAAACATCAAATGAAGCCGTGTGTTTCCCTTTCACAATGATCTGCCCATGAACTGTACTATTTCGAAACTTTCTTTGATAGTGTCTCTGACCAATTAATCATGAACTGGCTCAAGCAATTTCAACACCCATTTCGCCAATTCGTGCTGTTATGAATTTATCATCGATAGTATTTTTCTGAGTGAAAGTTCTGGTTTGTGTAGTTTCGGTGGACCATGCAGTTGTGGATTTAGAGTTCCTTTCGGCTTCAGATGTTGATCTGTGGTTTCACTGGTAAAATGTCCTCCAAGTAAACAGTGTGCCTCTACCGATACCTCTTGTTCTAGTTCATCAGATTCATCGCAGTTATCTTGGCGCACAAACTTGCTGGGACAGTCAAGAACGGTCTCCATTTTTTCATATTCACTCCCATGAGTCAGCACGGGTCCGGAATCATTGTTAAGGCATAAATTTACCAAATCAGTTTGCAACTATAGTTTTTCAGTGATGGAAATGCACTCAGATGTGGTGGGTGACTGATGTCTGGACGATGTTACCAGTTACTGTGGTTCGAAGTCAATCAGCTCCGCTTGGAACCAAATCTGCGCATCTTTTTAATTGGGTTTGAATATTCAAATTGTTCGAATAGATATTCGAATGTTGTGTCTAATTATGGTCCAAATAGGTTTTTGCGGTTTCAGTGTGACTGTGAACCTATTTACCTTTTAATGGCAGGAAAACCCCAAGTGGCACCGTGCAAATTTCTCACCATACCGCGACCTAAATTAGTTGCAGTTGTTCTTGGAACACGGTTTTGAATGACATTACTCACGAAATACTAGTGCATATAGATCGCCGTATTCCATGGACAGATCCCACCATTGTTTTGCAGTGAATAAATAATGCCAGTGCCATTCGTTTCCATTGGTTGCGGCCTATAGAATTGCTCTCATAGGGAACTGTACATCACATCGTAGGTGGCGATATGTTCCGACCGATGGGAATCCAGCGGATGATTCATTAAGAGGCACAGTCAGGGAATATGATGCCTGAAAGGAACTTTTGGATTCAAGGTCCAAGTTGTTAAGCAATTTTGATGGTAAGCCAAAGACGCCAATGTCTGTATTTGCATTGTCTGATGAAAAATACCATAAATGGAAAAAAATCGTTTTGTTATTCTTAGTGACTGCACTGTCTCTTTCGCAGGAACCCTCGTGTCGTGTTATTCAACTTGAATTTAACTAAAGCACGGAGTAGCTCGGCTTAGAAGATTGATTATTTCCAATATTTTATTAGGGTATGGACGGCACTTCACTGTTCATTTGGGACCTATGAGAGTGAAGAACTTGGGTGATGCTTCACTCATATCAATCAGAATAACCCAATATTACTGTTTCGAAAAGGATCTGAAGTCTTCGAAGATAAACTCACCGAAGGCGACAAGTATTCTGAAGCCCTTAGGAACCATCGTGTAGGAAGACCTGATTTATTTAGACGGCTGTATGCCTGTGGCACCTATCGTAACTGACTGATTGGTACTCATCCTGCCTCCAGGTTTTAAAAACGCTGAACTGATTGTGAAGCATTATCATGAGGTGAACGGTCATGTAAGGGCTTCTCACGTTTTCGCGTGAATGAAAAAGGAGTTTTGGATCTTGAAGAGCATGAATGTTGTACGTTGGAAACTCAAAAAATGCTCTCGTTTTTGGAAAGTGTTCCCACAATCGTGTTATCAGATTATGGCCCCGCTACCCCTGAATAGGATTCGAGAAGGTCGACCGTTTAGGGTTTGGGGGATTGAATACTTTGCCAACATTTGATATTGAAATTGATAGAGGTACGTACAAGCAATGTGGATGTTTGTTCACTTGTATTCCAATGGGGGCTGTGCATATAGAAAAGACATATAGCCTAACAACAAATGCATTTCTCGTGTCGCTTTCGAGGACCCCCTGAGGTCATGTTTTGGCGACACCGGTGCTTATTTTATCGGGGCCGGGAGAGAGTGAGAAATACTGATATTGTGATTTGATATCGAAAATCAGTAAGTGAGATTCCAATGCCTAATGTCGACTGGTGATTTGAACCACCTGAAGCAATTCACTTCGGTGACATATGAGAAAGAATGTATTGCTCTGTTAAGCGAATAATGACAACCGTGTTAGGTGGTCAGTTTCTCCCAGATGAATCACTGCTGACCTGTATCGCTGACACTGGACGGATCATCAATGTCAAGCCAATTATTCTGGTGTATGATGACCTCTCATCAACAAGAGCTCTGCGATGTAGTGATTTACTGCTGTGAAATTCCAATCCAACGGACATCCATGGATAAACCACTCTTATTGAAAGGTATACGAAGTGTCCATTTCAGGTGCAGTAGTTGGTCTGTGCCAGCTGGAAAGAATGAGGACATGGATACTCACGAACGTTGCAATTGTGCCGCAAATGGTTATCGCCTAAACGGAATTTACACTTCGATGAATGCATTTTACTTCTAGGTGGAAAAAGTCATAGGGGATCAAGCCAAAAGGAGTTATCGACGAACGAATTCCTGGTGCCGATGGACACGTTGGTCAAGTGGCGGTCCGTACCAGTGGTGAAAATCGTTGTTGAGATGTTCGATCCGTTAGCACACGGGAAGTAGTCGAATTAAACGGATAGAGTGAAAATAAGCAGTTTTCTTGATGTAATGTGAACTCTGCCTCGGACTAGAAACAGCTTTCATAGTTATTCGCAAGTAACGTCGAGGTATCATTCGGGCAGGTGTCCAAATTGTTTGTGGTTGTTGGCCGTGTAATCAACACATACAGTGTCAAAGAACTTCCCCAAATTGAGACAGGCAAATCGTCAGTCGTCGAATCATATTGTGTTAAATTGCCTCCTGCATTGATGTTGGAATCGCACCACATACAGATTGGATCCGATGTTCCAACTCATGCAGGTTCTCGGCCTTGTGGTCCCCAGCTTATCTTTCAACGTAACCACCCGAGAAATATTCCATTGGAGCTTGATTCCGAGGTCCTGCAGACCATGGTATACGTCCTTTTTCGTCAGATCCAATGCACAGGGGACTTCCAGTCGAGCCACTGGGCTTAGTCCCTAGAAAACATAGTTTTTTAGCGAGATCAACCTTTGTTCACTTGCTTACCGCACCAACTTATCCGAAGGCTTGTTGCCCATTCCAATATCCAATTGACCGTTGCATGTTGGGCTGCATGCAATCGGTCGCAATCCAGCTCCGATTCTTCCAATGATCTCTCAACTCCACACACCACTGAACTATCCAGATTTGAATCTCCTGAATGCACCGGGGAAATTCAGACACCCACCTTCAACGATATTCTAACATCATTTGTGTGCACGAGTTGCTTTGCTTCACAGTTATAGTCTCATCTTAATGGTGTTTCGGGTAAAGTTTGTCCCATAATCCAGATACAATGCCATACTAATCAGACCGTGTCCTTGTCTTTCAAATTGGAAAACTCAAGCAATTCCTTTCTGTAAGTCTCGCATGTATTAAAAATTCACCGTAAATCGGGTGTATTAGGGCGATCATTGGCTTAATTTACTGACCACATGGCCTGAATCTGAGATAAGACAGTTAGTACCACTCTGCACGATAAATGAAGAAGAGCTAAACTGTCATCTTATTCTTCTCCTGCTTGAGTGATACAAGTGATCAGAATTTGTGAACCATTCGGAATCCTCCGAACACCGTGGCTACTGTTCGGAATGAATACAGGTTATAAATAATTCCGCAAATGGATCAAATGTGCTGCGAAGGAACTACCAAGAATTTCTTGTTTTCTGCTGCTGTACTGGGTTGGCCCTGATCGAAATATTTAATCAGTGAAGCTAGCCTTAGCTGGATTAGATACGTTTTGCGACTGAGGCATTTTCATCAACGGTCGAGTATGCACTGTAACAGGTAATTTCGTTCGTCTTTATAGTTCAGAAACACGACCGTGTGGGTATATGTTAAACCGACATTATCGGTGTTTGATCATCAATCCCTCCGTTCCATTGGTAAAATATGTTGAGAACACCGTGTCAGCAATAGGGTAGTTTGGTTTAGGTTGTTAGTAACCAGTGTTCAGTCACTGAAACACGCACACAATCTGAGCAGTTTTCTTTCAGTAACGCCACAAAATCAATGAAGCCACACTTTCCCTGTCGTCGATTTATGAAATAAATTTGTTTCAGTTGTGGTTGTTGGAAGTCGCGAAAACATTGAGAACAATATGAAGTTTATTTTATTGTGTCTCTTCTACTTCTCTCGAGGAATAATCCCTGGTAGATTTGAAAACACTTTGAACTCATAATTGTTTAGCTTGAGTCAAGTGGCTTACGTGTTTTCATCCATGAGGGAGATAATACTGGGTGTGTGCAGGAAACAGTTGCCGGGCTCCCAGTTTATTAGGCAAACTGCATGAACGCTCTTAAAGATCGAATACTGTTGCGGTGTTCAAGACATTTGGGGTTACATAGATTAGCCAACATAATACTGACGGCAGACATCAACCAGAAGCAGATGTCAGTGATGCACTGTCACCTTCATGCTCGTCTTGACGAAGATAAAAGTTGATGATGATGATGATGATGTTAATAATACCGTTATTGACGACGAAACAGACAATGAAGTGTAAGCAGATCAGTTTGAATTTGTAGTACTGGTATCGATATTGATTCTGTGGTAATACATGTAAACTGTGAATTCGGGTCAGAGGCACTTACTAAACTGAGCTTTACTCACTGTGTACAGAAAACTGTCGGCTTCTCTGACATCTGATAGAGATCGTATTTTGCAGCTTTTCTTGGCTGTTCAAGCACTTCAAAAGGGATCGGAACTTGAGTTATTTGTGCACTAATAATTCGCACTCTGTTATTGCGTGGTTGTTTCGAGTTATGAACAAATTCAAGCTAGAAATGTAATTCACAAGACGCAAAATTCACCAATCCATATAAAATGTGCACAAACTGATTTGTGTGTGATGTGCAAAACAGCTCTGATTTTTGATGCGCAAACTTTTGATGAGTCCAACACGAAAATTATGCCTATTAGGAAGTCCATTGTTTTGAAATGGTTTATATGACTTGAGTCATGTGCTCGAAACGGAAAGAGTGGGGACAAACAGTCAAATTTATTGTTTCGCCGACTTTGTCGAGTAACGAATATGAGTATGGTTGGCAGTATCGCTCCGGAGATGACTAAATTCACTCGCGTGAATTCACTTATAGAAATCAATATATTCACAATTAACTAACAAATTCCTGATTCTGATTAGTTTGTAAGCAGTTCTGTGTCACAGGACTGTTCGTTGTTTGTTCACTCACACCAACGACAACTGATTTCCGCGAACTACTTGCGAATATTTTGACTGCTCCACTCGCGGACGGTTGAACCGCAGCTCTATTAGTTTAATTCGGCTGGTCTTACTCTAACTTGTGGAAGTGATCGAAACAATCTGGCGTTTCGATAAACATTGTCGCTCAGCATCATATGAGTCTTCTGGTTTCTAACGTTTGCGAAACAATTTTTAGGATCTACTATCTGGTACCTTGAGTTGATGGAATGTGATCTGAACCATCGATTGTGAAAGGGAAGAAAGTAACCAAATAATTTCAATTTCCGAAACCATACAACAGTAGTTGTGATCTCCCAGTTTTTGTTCTTCTCTCTCACACACAACGATCAGTCAATATCGGTTCTTCTGTACTCATCCTACTCTCTTCCTTTCAAAGAACAGCGAAGAAATGTTTCGGAGTTCCTAAGCGGCACATTTGAACCATTTATCGAAAGATTGGTAGTCTGCACTTTATTCAAAAATATATACATGGAGTTGCATATATATTCTACCCTGCCGTCATCCATCACGCACCTGTCTGAGAAAAAAACGATCAAAATGGGAAAAGAGAGGTCACAATTCGAAAGTTATGGAGTCTGCAAAGGACCTGATTGCATATCGAATTTGCCACACTTCCGATCGCTTCATATATATATATATATATATATATATATATATATATATATATACTGAAACTCATATTCAATTAAATGAATACGGGATAATAACGAGTTTGCACCTGTAGGCGCTCATATTGAACGTAAGTAGTATGTAGTGAACCAGACACGAATAACCATGATGAATCGTAGTTGTGATTCGTTTGTGGGCTCCTCAATGAAGAGTATATATTCACACTCCACACGATTCAAATTAGATCTTATTGAACATATGACATATGAGTGTACAAGTATGGAGACAAATGGGCAAATGAGTACCGGGTACGCATACCTGATGAGCGGCAACAACCGCGATACCAGTCGTGTGCTTCCGAGGGATTTTGTCCACAAGACTACATACTACTTGCTATTATTAGATATACATATACATATACATACATATATAAATAAGTAAATATATAAATATGGATGCTTACTTTCATCCCAATGAAAGAAATATAACATTTGGTGACTGGCATAATCTGCCGGCAACCAAATCTGTCCTGTCATGGCTTGAATCGGTAATATTGTGTGTGTATGTGTATGCACGCGTGCATACAATCGAGTAAATCCGAAAAGAGCAACCGGCATTTCAGTCGAATACGGCGAGTTGTTACCATTTCGTTAGATGTCTTTTATTTCCTAGGTAAATGATTTTAAAATTTGCACAGTTCTGTTTGCAGTTATAAATACAAGACACAAAGCGATGAAATTAGAGAAGAGATTTTACATGCAATCTTTCAAGCTCTATCACCTCTTTATATTAAAGACTCGTTCGAGCTAGGAAATTCGGCAGTATCTTCAAATACAAATTTGCTAATACTTTTGAGTAAATTTGTGTCGTTCTGTATTTGTGGCGTTTCCGTCGAAAATAAAAGGACCAATGATAATCACCTTCAGTACTTTCGCTCAAACCATCAAATATTCATCAGACTGGCGTCGGTTGACGACAAAGTGTTGTGATTACCTTGCTACCAGATAAACGGTCTGGTTTACATTCTAAGTTATTGAAAAAAAAAGCTTTGTGGTTAGGTACAGATGTTAGAAGATACCACCATCCTTTGTTAGATATGATCTATTCATGCAATCAGTACAACTGAACATCACAGGCATTCCAGTTTTTCCTGCCGGGGCGATCACTTACTAACCTCACGCTTTATCGATACTTCTTCGAAGTGGTAACCCCCACCCCACCCCAGCCATATGCTTCTCCAACTCAGTCACGGAGTTAGTTTCAATTCAAAAGATTACTTTCACATTTATCTACTTAGTAAGCATATACATTTTACAACCCATTACTTATCTGTGCAATTATCCATATTCCTTTTCCCAAAAGCATATGGCAAAAATGTCTGAGAGTATCAGTTGACAGATTATTCAATATGCATCATAAACACTGTTTACGCACTGAAGACGATTAGACCGTTCGTTGCACGAAGGATCAGACAAAGAGTGCTGTCTTTATTGTTAACCCAAATTCAATCTGGTGAAGCACTGAAAAGAACTAATTAGCAGAAGTAATTGATTAATTTTCTCACTGATTTCTGAGGCCTGATTTAGAGTTTTCTGTTTTTTCCTCGGTAGCGTACGTTTTAGTGAATTGACGTTCCCGAAGCATCCGTGCACTTCACCTTTGGAACATTTTCGGTTCTCGCCGACGCCGGTCGTTTCTATCCATTCGTTTAGAGGAATTTCATTATTAGTTCGCGTCAGGACTCGATAGAAGATACGTTTCTGAGCCGCTAGTCGGACGTCTTCTGTAGTGTGCTTTAAGGTTCGAGAGTGAACAAACTGAATTGATCATCAGTTTGAACAAGGTAATGCGATGACGGCCGTGAATAATGGAACTTTTCATCGAGTTTCAAGCGAAAGTCACGGTTGGTGTCACTGGTGCTGAAAATCACACCGGTGACAATACCACTGTATGGGTTCACGAAAGCTGAGGAAACGATGCGGTTTTTCGTAGAAACTGGGACACAAGGGCTTCAGGATGACTTTGAGCTATCAAAACACCACTGAGAAAATTGGAGCAATCGAAAACCAGACAATGAAGATAATATTTATGGCGTGCCGAGGAATCCTGTCAGGTGACATGTGCACATCGGTGTTCCAATACCGATAATCTCATATTCTCCACCCGTAGTAGCCATGTATCTTAACCACAGAGAAGAACTCTGCAGCGTACATCCAGCCCTTGATTGATAAACAGATTTTATGTCAAATCCACAGATGACTCAGATTGGCAAATGTCAAGCGAAATTTCTGCATACACAGTGACACCTCAGTCGATATCTGTTCTCCCAGTAAAATTCAGCTGCCCAGAAAACAACTTATCAACCAAGTCTAAGGTTCTCCAAATAATGAAAGGTTCAGTGGACCAACCCAATCCTTCAACAGTATCCTGCAAAACGCTTACCGATCATTGGTACACAGTTGATCGTATTGCTCATAAAAGCTTGCAACTGACCTGGATCTTCATAAGGGCGAACAATGTCTTTCGCATATTCAGGTTCTAAGACCTTTCAACTGGTGAAAAGTTTGATATTACTATCATCTCCTGACAAAAGTGCTGCATTCGGGACCATATCAATCCCGAAGGTAGAGAGAATGGGAGGGAGGGCTGACCCCGATGCACATCACTTCCCGTGGTGAACTCGGGTGAAGGAGAACAGTAATACTTAACTCGACCTCGGATGTTCACATTAAGGGGCTTTATGGTGGAACGGAATTTCTCCGATAAACCCTTCAAATGGAGGCAACACCAGATAAGTATGTGGTCAACTGATTCTAAGATCGCCTATAGGATCAAGAAAAAAGGGGGTAGATGGCCTATTAAAGTGTTTGCTTGTGTTCTAAAATGTGTTGAGGAGTGAAGGTATGATCAGCACAACCGGGATCAAGGCCAAACCCATCCTGATGTTCTCAAGGGCACTGTTCTCAAGTAGTCGATGAGTGGTGGGAAATGATAAAAGCAAGTATTTTAGATGTGATGCTAACCGATCTTATTCCCGGGTGGTTTTGACAAGAGGAATCACCATCCTTCTTGTAAATTGGCACAATCACAGATTATTTCCAACTCTTTGGAACTTGTTCCCTGTGACCTACAAAATCAAGGAGTTTTGTCAACTCCAATAACAATTATGAGCCATCATCCTTGAAATTGGACGGGGGCAACTCATCCGGTCAAGCAGTCTCATGTCATTTAGGTAGCCTAGCTCACAAAGAACCTCTTTTTTGACATAGAACCGGTATCTACAACCACAGTTGGAGCTATGACGCTTCTTAACAAGCCAGTCGGATATAAAAGCCAATGGAACCGCTTCTTAAAATGGTTCTCCCAACGGACTAGACTAAGCTCCTGAGTTCGAATCAGTGAGCCGTTTGTCTCTTAGAACAGTTCAATAACGCCTGACTTTCGAGAACAGGTGTTTTCACTTACACGGATAAGATTGCAGCTGCTGCTCATCGCTGCAGCTTTTTCCTCCTCTGCAGTCCACTACTATTCACGGCAGTTTCTCAGGCTCAGAATCGATTGGCGTTTAAGGCACCTCTGTGTTCCATCATATCTGAAATCGAGAGGAATCATTCTGCGGGCATCTCACAGCTCAACTGAGGATTCAGATATGCAGTGCTTCTGTGAGTAGCTGGTTGTTGTATCTTAGGCAGCAGTACCAGCCTCAAATAGAGTCTGCTGGACATTTGTTTACAACTCATCTGGATAATGGGCGTCAATAACTCGTTGAACAGTTGTGATATCTAATGGATTGTCAATGGCAAGACAAGGTTCAAAAAATGTGTGGGAATTCACAAAACGAACTGCGAACAAAGTTCTCTGCAAGACCATTAGATTGCGAATGACGTGGAGCTGTGTGTGAGTATTCGCAACCAAACCCTTCAACCAATCATTCAAGAGTTTAACGGCGAATTTGGTGCCGCTGTCAGTAACTGGCACAAACAGAATTCCTTCTCTGTTGAATCTTTTCCTTGACGTAGTCTGTGTGAAGTCAGCAGTGGGTGAATTTGTTCAATATACCTTTGATCAGCGGGGAAAAGCATCAATGATCACAAGAGTGTAGTATTTACTTAGAAGGCTCCGCAATAGCCTGCATATAACCGCCGCCACGCCTCGCGAAACATTGGTCAAGGAAGCAAATTCAAAAGTTTCGAACGTACCTAATGTAAATGTTGCTTGCAATATTTACCAGCACGCTCAACGTCGGCCCAGTTAGAGGGCTCCACAGAGCTAAAAATTCCGCGCTCACACAGAATGCATTGCTTGGCGGACAGGATCTCTCAAGTTCAAATGAATCATACTGCTCTTTAGTAAAATGAGCTCGCCAGATAGCTCTAACCTTAATCCAGGAATATGCATTCCAACAGAAACCTCAGAACATTTTAAAAAAAGCTGTTGTATGCATGGGGTGAAGAAGTCAGGAGAGTGACATCAATGTGCAATTCACGAACAGCTTTTAAACCAAAACGTGGAAATGCTGAATCGGAAACGAAGAACGAGTGAGAACTTGTGCCTAGTAATACATGGAATAGTCTTCCTGGTGGGATAAACCTTATCCATGGGATAGACGCAATTTTTAGCTTTACGTGAAATGATGGATTCCACACTTCCAGTGTCAACAATAAAAGTGTGTTGACTACCCTCTTGTGTATGCAATTCCTGGTAATATGTGGAACCTTCTCTGACAAGAGGGCTAATGCAAATGTCGAAAACCTGGTAGGAAGTGGAGAAGTGTCAGATGATGCTGAGGGGATCGTCTGTCGATATGGTGGGCTACTGCTACAAGCCAAACGTACCACAGGCAAAACACGTGGCTCATCAACGGAGACATGTGAAACAACGACGTAACTGACCATATGTAATACACTTACCCAAATCGAAAGTGTTATGGTTAGATTTTGAACGAATCGATCGCTCAAGTGGGGCTGATTTTTTCATTTGGCTCTCTAAGCAACAGTGAAATTGACTAACATGAAATGCTATAAAATGATGAATCTTAGCTTGTCGTGTGGAAGACTGATGGTAGAATCCGGAAAAGACGACGTTCTCATGGGAGTGTATGCATTTCTGCAAATTGAATGAACAAGAAGCAGTGTTTTTTTTAACATCCAAATGGTTAGGGCCAAATACGAAATACTGAAATATTCCATGTAGTCGTCAACGGGTTGAGATGTAGAACTTACATCAAGAGGTTTCATTTCAGATGCAATCATGGTTTGAATCCTTTGCGCGACGCCAAATGTGAAATCAAATGGATTGAATAGGCTGAACGCCGCACACAACCACTGCGAAGTAAGAATATCAAGAATGCATGGAACGTTGCTCAATTTTTCATCTGCGCGGTATCACGTACAATACCATTATGTACTATGACAGAGAGAATACAGTGAAATAAAACAGAATGTGTCAATCTTGAATTTTACAGTTGTTCTATTTGGAGGCACATTCTTTGATATCGTCAAGTAGTGGCCGACGATTATTTTTGTCTTCGTTATATTTTCGGCCCAACGACGAGAGGTGAATTTGAATTCACACAGACAACTGTGTGATCATTGTCAACAGACGGGGAACAAAATGATCAGCAGTTTTGAGCTGATCCATGCCAGCGGTAACGAAGACTGATATGGTCGATCTGAGTGCAAAGCTATGGAGACGCAGCAGGGTGCCAGGTTACTCGGTGGGGCTTATTGTGCCCGAAAGTTGTATTCGCTAGGAATAGTCCATGGTCGGGCCATAGTTGAATGAGTCGGTCACCGTTATCGGTTTCATCGGTTGAAATGTCGAAACAGTTTCCTTTATTTATCTTCGTCTCATCGAGGCTTCCAACTGGAACACTGAATTCACCAACAACATCCATGATGTTCGTTGAACGCATGCTACGGAGCAATTTATCAAATCGTGGTAGTATTCGTTTTTAGCCTCAGACGAGTTGCAGTCATTTGAGGCATGCACATGAACGACAAACAGGCATGGACTCTTCAGTCTAGTGCTGTTTACATGAATAAACTTCGTATGAGAGAGTTAAAGTGTGGGGAAATACGAACCGTGTTTCCCGAAGGAAAAATGGAGACCTTCTCTTGGATACTCTTTCCTTATCCACTGACTCAAAAGTCTGACCCAGAAGATAGTGGGGCGCTAACCCAACACGGAAAACTGACCGAAGCGCCCGTGAAGGAACTTCTTCTGGTAGTCGCGCTCCTATGGTTGTCGAGGTAACATAAGGCAGCCTACTACTACAGAAAGGCGGTCCACGCATGGCAAGATAGACTTGTGAAAGCGGTGATATGGAAACAGCTTGGTGAGGTTCACCCGATCCCTCACTGCCCCTCTTCGGAGGTCACCAATGTGCAACTCATTGTCACCCCCAAACTACAGAATTTCGGTTTTCAAGCAATCCAGTGAAACACAGTGACACTAAGGTGCGCTGAAACATGTTTTGGTTTTCTTTGAAAGCTGGTAGTTTCAAATTACTGGGCGAAAGCTGTGTGTATCCTTGTTTTGAGTCAATATGATCCCCTTGCATAAGCTGGCCAATAGTACATCGTTTGATTGGAAAGAATGCAAACTCCTACATTACAGTTAAAATCAGTCAGTTGAATGCAATATGAAGTGAGTAATTGATACTGTTCTTGCTCGAAAGAACTCCACACGTAGTCCTACAAAGAGTTTTGACCACAGGAATAATGAAAAAAGCTGGTAATTTTCCACCTTGTATACGTTTCAACAAAGTTAGAACAAAGCGCTTGTTTAAACATCAACATTCTTGCGAGAAATGCAGACGAATGTGGACCTATACATTTGGGACAGCTTGATAATCCACTGAATGCTAAGTAGAAGTACAAGCAATCAAAAAACCAATCGTACATTCTCGCATTTTGAAAGCGGTGTAAACAGCGTAAGACATGTTGTTGAATACTGAAGACCTCTGAAGATACTCTTGACAAGAATCACCGGCAATGCATAATATGTGGTTCATGACTAGACACTGTACTACTTCAATGCAGATTATTTCATGGAACCAAAGCTGCGTGCTTCACATGATACTGCATCATGTAGAACTCAACTACACATTGGTGATCACCGATCCTCTGTTACGATTTCCAGCGTAAATGATTATTCTCAAATCAGACAAGATAGAGGCAGATATAATTCTTCCTGTAATATTCGCAATACACAAGCTGATAGGATGCGTTTAAATAGCTCTCACACGAAACCCCTCTCATCCTAATAGGCAAGAGTGCCAAGACTGCGGACAAGCACGATTATTTCACTCCATAAATGATTTGTATGAAAACAAATTAGGAAATTACCTGGCACGTTAGGATTTAATCAACCAAAATAGGCTTTAGCTGTACCCGTCCACAGCGATCCTAATTGGTTGACGATCCTCAGCAAACGTAGCTTCGAAAATGAACTTGGCATTATCACGTGTGATGCTCGCTGAATCATCAAATCTGTCCTCGTTCAAGGGCTTCTAGTTATTTTGGCTTTCCTCGGACGATGTGGCCGTCGTTTCGGTTGGAGAACTGAATGGATTCCTGTCATCAACACGGTCACCATTTGGATCATCGGTCGTCTCAGCAGTGTGATCGGCCACGTTGGTCGTCAAGCCATTTTTCGGATCCGAAGCACAGAACTACGATCCGGTGTCGGTGACCAGTACGCGACGGGTTGCTTCTCGGCTGAGGCGCTTCCGTAAAACTTGGATTACGAACAAGTTGGTTGGTGAACTCGTAAGGAACACTTCTGGCCATTTGAAGTAGGAGTCAGCCAGTAAACGGGCATGATTTTTTTTCACAAATGAGCCACAGATGTCAGCGTGAACTCTCTGCTTTCGGACCACGGGGTCTTTGTTATGGTGACAACGGTCGTATCCAATTCCGGTCACCAGCACATCCGTCAAGCCAGTGGCTCCATTTAATTCACACCCAAGTGGCCCTAATGCAGTTCAACCAAAACCGAAATGCGCAATGAAAATATTTTAAGACGGTCACCCTGACACTGGACACCGTCGGGTTGAATACTTAATTCCTGTTGCAGTAGGAAGAACTGTATCAACGTCCGCTTCACATAGGGTGACCACTCGTTTCTGATTGCTAAAGTCACCGATGAATAACGTCGTTTCGTCTGCTCCCTTAATTTTGACCGGGAAATAGGAGGGGCCGCAGTAGTTACATGGCATTGTTCTGACACTGCGAATCATGAGTATCGGGGCAAGAATTCCGCCTCCATCATGGTTTTGCCTCCTCGATGAAGGACGTCGCAGCTCAGGTTATGCCTCATCACTGCATCACAGCAGCCGTGGACTTGTAGGCGGATTTATCTACATTAATTGAGAACTGATTAGCTTGATGGTCGGTGACGATCGTACCGTTTTAATCAGCGTACCGCCAGTGAAACGACCAAAGCTCTCTTCTACTTCTGAGAATAACCTCTTCCTGCAGCACTGATAACACGCTATATGCATATCATTCGACATTCACCTGTTACAGAATTGCTCCTTTCTCCACATTGGACAAGTCAGTAGTCCGTGTCGTCTGCTCACACGGCGAAAACGAGGTTAGTATCAGTCGGTCAACGATATTTCGAATTAGACAACACTGCATGTTCCACTGCTCTGCGTCCGATGGCTGGGCCAGAAAAAGAACGTTGGACTCGTGTCAAAATGTTGGGATTTAAGCTGAGGTAGCACTGCGGGCATCCAAGAATTGATCATAAGTTCGCCTGAATCATCGGTGACTGGATGATAATCACTGATTTAAAACTATCTGAATCGGGTCGATATCCGTTTGAATTGACAATGAAGCCTAGGAAATCTGGTTTATTGAAACCGAATTTGCGCTTTTTCGATACGTTTCATTCCCCGAATCTCTTCAGCAGCTGTCACAATCTGCAGTATTGTTCGTTCTTCGCGGATTCAAATATAAGCACAACATCCTGATTTATTATCACCCCATTGATAACACGGATCACCTCGTCTATTATGGCCTGAAATATCTTGGATGACACGTGCATACCGAACGACAAGGAATTGTATTGGAGCATGCTCCATGGATTGTTGATGGTCGATAATGGTTTAGACTCCGCGTGCAGCGGAATTTCTGAACATGCATCAGCCAGATCAATTTATGAGAAACACTTGCTGCCAATTATACATTTCTGGCAATTCTGCGGATCCATCGTGGTTGCCGCGCGTCTTTTTGAATGTGGATTCATAAACAGTCGGTGGTCACTGCGAATTGGAAGTGTCTGTCCATCACTCATCATCGCCACCACAATCGGATTAACTCATGTGGATGGGGACACACACACAACGACACCGTCTTGTTCCATTTGGGAAGGCACCTTCAGAACACCTTCGATCTGACCATACGGCAATAATCATTGCTTCAGGAGCTCCGCATCATAACCCAATCCCAAGTTCGCGGGCTCAACCGCCATGCCACTCTCGTTACTCCAGCATTGTGCGATCAACTGCTGCAGAACAACTTGATCCACCGGAATACTGGATGCCTTTCGGATTATGGACTATTGCTCCAATGTACGCGGGGCCTTAACACGTAAAATAAAGGGACTGCCTACGAATATCGAGAAGCGTATAAGGATATATTCACTTTCCAGACGAACCATCAATGTAGTCTCGCGCAACAGTGGAAGTCGACGATGAGTAACACCGTGAATGCGCACATCAGTATTTTATATGGGAACGCT
The DNA here is from genome assembly GCA_948099385.1 of Fasciola hepatica. Lineage (NCBI taxonomy): Eukaryota > Metazoa > Platyhelminthes > Trematoda > Plagiorchiida > Fasciolidae > Fasciola > Fasciola hepatica. The sequence goes on along the minus strand of CANUEZ040000037.1, from coordinate 3,302,014 downwards.
GGACTGAATGAGGTCGAATACGGATTTCCGAATGATGGACTAGCAGCTCGTGATATCCAACATGAATGAAAGTCCCGAGTCACAGTGGAACTGGATTGATCTGTACACGAATTGGTTGGATTCACTCGGAATCTCTAGTGTGTATACCGGATTGTCATCATTTTCCGGCTACTGATAGGTGGCATTCTTGACAGCGCATTTGGACTGGCGGCATGCCTTGCAAATATGACCATTCTTACCACAAGAACAGCATCCTGCATGACGGAAGCGGAAGGTGGAACGTAGGTGGAGTTCGGTGCACGAGAAGCAACGATTTATTTGTACTGGTTTGTGTTAGGGAATCGCCTCTCCGACTGGCTTAGGTTGAGGCTTTTGTGTGAAACGGGCTGGTTGACGAGAGCAAACTTATTGGTAGTTCGCTACGGACTGTTCAGCCGTTGCATCAGATACGTCAATGAAATGCTCGCACGTCAACCGGGCCTCAGCAGACGTGAAGGAGGGCGTCAGCAGTAGCTTCATTTGCAACCTCGGTGACGTATATCGGCAGTGGGGCGTTTCCTCAATTGGATGATTATTTGAACACCAAAGTAACACTCCTCATCTTGTGTTTTTTAGTTTCGAGGCAAAATCACGAAGCTCCTACTGGGACCACAGACTAGTGAATGGAATTTGGTACTTTCTCTGCCCGCAAACTGACCGGAATTACGTGACTTTATAGCAGAGCCTCCAAGTCGTTGAACGGATTTGCATTTGGACCACGTCAGCCTCTTCACTACAGATTAGCAAGTCACACACACAGACACACGCAGTGAGGCAGATACCTAGTTACCGGCAATGTATCTGTCAGTAGGGAGGCGAGAGTGTGGACTTGCGCTAGTTAGATATAAGATGACTATATGAAGAAGAACAGGATATTCGAGCAATCAATCTCAAATAAGGACGGTATTTATTCGACATTAGCATTGTATATCTCTTCGTTCCGATTTCAGTGACGGTAAATGAAACCGCAGAAAAACAAAATTGAACGTAAGCATTTTTATCGTCCTGGTCGAAGCTTCAAAGTATTATTCACAAAAGACACGTGATAACGCCTACATTTAATGCCATTTTGGTTTGTGAATTTCAGGACGTAAGTCCCCGATGAGGTGATGATGCAGATATTTTAGCCGCAATACGAGTGGGCAGTCACAACGCAGACGATTGCAGGAAAATAGCATAAGAGCATCGGCTTAGACGAGACGTCCACTCCTCCTTTGACGAACTCAACCAAAACTGGACAGAAGCCCACTTTTCACAGACAAATGACGGCCGAAAAATGCAAGCCACAGGATTACGCAGAGTTAAGCAACCTTCGAATATAACTTTATGACCTCAATACATTTTACTACTCAGACTGATTTTCGATTTCATTTGTATTTGAAAAACATGTATTTTCTGTTACTGCTCTTGAGGTTTCCAAAGAGCGAGCTGCCTATGAGCAGCCCAGCATGAGTAACGCCTAGCTGCTTCGCAATTTTATGTCACTGTTTTCATAGCTTTCATGATATACTTGTCCTATTCCAGGGTCGGCCACATGCGAAGGATATTTAGAATAATTTCATGGATTTAAAATAGCATGCATGATTAACAGTCTCACCTTACGAATCTCCGATGACGCATACAAAAGTGTTGTTCTTTCAATAAGTGTTGATATGAATCATATCCTTGGTGGAAGTTAGCTTGGATAGCTTAGACGTTGTTTCCACTCCTGGTGTGAACTCGGTGGATCGGCACTACTAATGATTCCTCACATGAAAGGACCAGTTGTACAGCGATGCTGGGGTTTTAATGGTGAGCTGGGTGTTGATAGTGAATGATGAATCATTTGAAGAAATAAACTTGTAGGTCATCTATTCGGGTCACAATGGATAATATGAAAGAATATCTTATAACATTTGAAATTGACAAACAAAGGGAAACATGGAGGTCTTGTCCAGAAACTTCTGATGTATGACGATTGTTTCTGCAAAATATATAATGGGTAATCTGCGAATACATTCGAAATTACGCATAATGTAGGTAACACAGGACCCTTAAAATTGTAGTGGTTGAACCCCGTTGAATACGCAATTTGGTTATAATCTCCTATAAAAACAAGCTTAACGTATTGGTATGAGATGAGTGACGCTGGGGAGGTCACAGCTTTCATAATTGTCAATATTTCTGATGAAAAGTTCTTCCACACACACAGTAAATTTGAAGACTTATCAATCATCCTGATCATTGGAGCTTTTTATTTGGAGGAGCTAATGGGGATAAAAGTTTATCTCTACGTAGCTTATATAAATCAGGAAAAAGTCGTCGCCTTTTCAGGGGATCTCTGATAAACGCTTCTGGAGAGCTTGGTTGCGTAAATCAGCAAGTGAGTAGTGGGCGACAAAACGACCGTGTTCATCATATTGGTTATTGACTTGGCAATAAACTGGCCGGCGCTGGTCAAGTAATCATCACGGTAGATTCCAAATCCTCCTATGGTGAATGGTGATTTCAAATCCTGTCGGCACCGTCGATTACTATCCCACAACAATTTAGTAAGCTGGATGCGTTTGTTCGAAAGATGGAGACTATTGTCCCATTATTCGTTCCCTGGAGTGTATTACTCATTGACCAGTTTCATCGTTTACAGATTGTTCTGCCAGCTCATGAACTGATCTTCTTTGTTAGTTCTTAGAAGTCAAGTCAAGGAACAAGTTCAGTTGACTGAAGCTACTTTATCTAATATCTCCATTTCTCTGGACTACAAGTAGATAGTGAGCAAAATTCAGTTAGTTTTTTTCAAGGTGACACGCGCTGTATATTAGAAAGCACACGTTTCCCGCATCTCTGATAAACTAAACGCTCCACTGTGAGTGTCCGGAAGCTGCAGTAGGCCCATTTCGGCTTCGAAGGGTCAACAAGTAGATAACAGTGGGGTTCAGATAGATAAGCTAGAACATTAGTACGGTTAATGAGAAACGGTGAACACTGACTTACTCCACTTCATACGAGTAAGTTGAATATGAGCCAAACTAATTTTGATATAGGTTACAAACTGAGTGTGACTATCTGGGCCCATAGTAATAGAACTGCATTTGAAATTCGTACTTCGTTTAAATAACTGGCTAGCGGGATCAAGTGGAATGAGAGGTCTTTTGATTGTGTGATTTCGATGCAATATGACCGAGAGTGGTCTTGTAAAATGACCTTCACAATGAGAATCAAATACTCTCAGTTTGTGTGTGGTGAAGGAGTAAATAACAGTGGGGACAGTGATTATTTGACGTTGAAGGGGGAGCAGTATGTTGAGCAGGCTGTTAGCAGTCATACTGGAGTTCGAATAATTCAATTGTAGGGTCCTGTTTTTGCACTCATTGACTCGTTATACTCATGGAGTTCCTTCTATATTTTATTTTGAAGATCAAACACGAGCAAATCCCACGGGATACACTGATCCTTGCATAGTACTACTCTATGGAAAGTCTAACCATTTGACTTGTTATTGTAGGGCGTGTTAGACTTCCTAGGCGAGGTTCAAGCGACCCTGCCACTCAATGGTTAAATACTTTGAGAGATATGGATAGATGCCGCGATTAGTAGGGCTATTGCATCCACGAACTTTATCCATCGACTTAATTCCAATAATGTGGTTCTTCTCGTACTCGTTTCATACTCTCTTCTTCTCCATTATTTCCTTGTGAGATTGCCGCTACGAGATAACAGACAAAGCCACCACACACAACGCATGGTGATGGCTATCTGAACAGAACAAACCTGCATCTCATTGTATTGCATCGAGGATTTCAGTGGGCTAGCAAACTTAACTATCCGCCGAAAAGGAGTAAAATTGATTTTCGTACGATTGAGATGAATAGGAGGAAAATACTACTGAGAAGAAAGCCAGGTTCCGATAAGTTCAAACACGAGAACTGTAAATGAAAAGGAACAGAAGACGGGTGGTGCTCAAGCGATCATCACAAACAATGGCTCCAAACCCAGAGGCTGAATATTGAACGATGACCTGCTTTGTAAAATGTTGGGAGCATGATTTTCCAAAAAGGAACACCGAGGCCGGCTTTATCTGTGTACTCTGGGTACACTAAAGTGATCGGGGGCAACGGCAATCAGTGATCAGTAGTGGTGATAATGAAACAAACGGGGAAAATCAAACTAAATTTCGGACATTGACTATCGGGCCATAAGCATCCCCATTTACTTCTAAAATGTTACCATATCCATCAGTTGTTGAAATTTCGCGATGCGCGGAATCGTGTGTGTGGAATGTTTGTACTAATTATGTACACTTTATTCCGTAGAAACTAGTACACTCTTGTGTGTTGGATGTTTTTGATTTACCTCGTTCGTGGTGCTCCCTGATTGGTCAGAGAGTGACTCTCGATTGGCACACTGTAAATCGAGCAATGTGACTGGTGCAATGGACTTTATAAGCCATCCAATATTTACCAATATCGAGATTTCGTTGTTGCTTACTGTAACAATATACTGACTGCTTTTCACGAAGAACTGACTTTTGACATCATAGAAGTACATGATCTTACTCATGGCCATCAGCTCAAAAGCTGTAAATCAATGACCAGCCGGTAGAGTGCGTTCCATCATTCACGTACTTAGACTCTACACTGCTTCCGATCGATCAGCTATGATATGTGATATATTCATGAAGCCGCCTCGTCGTCTAGAAGGAGATAGTTGCGTGTAAATAAGGTAAAGAAAGGAATAAGTGTCTCCATGGCTTAACGTGGCGTATTGATAGAAATGAGCTTCCCTGTAATCACCCAGTTGTAGACCATCGTTTGTCGTTTGTCAAGATATGACTACTCTGGAATTTGAAACTACTCTCAAAGTACAATCATGTTATTCGCGGTCATGATTGAAAAGGATAAATGGCATCTATAGTTCCACAAGAAGATGCTCAAGAAAACGTGTGTTCCTGCCACCCCATAACGTCTTAAGTTCGATTAGGCCCGGGAAGGTCCGAGTGGTATTCGACTGTGCGGCTTTTCGTGAGAGCATTTCACTCAAGGAAGTCCTAATACAATTACCTGGTCTAACTGATCATTTGTTTAGAGTACCCGTCAGGTTCCGTTGATATGTCGTTGCTCTTTTTGCTCGAATTGAATAGATATTCCAGAAAATTAGGGTTCCAAAATGTTACAGGTGATCTGTAGGCTTCATTTAGTGGTCAGATTAATATGTGAGAAGTAGTGTGACTGTTTACGAAAAGAAAGCTTATCCGTTTGGCACTAGTTATTCATCGTTTTGTGCCGAACTGTCCTTAGGAAGAGCTGCTGAGGACAGCAACAATAAAGTTTTTCATTAGTAGTAAATGCGATGACTTTTGTTTGGATGGTTGTTTGTTGTCACTGTAGTATGAGGATTTATTGCCATGATCCAAACGGGTAGGCAACATCTAACTGAATGGGTGACGTAAAGACCTAAACTACAAGCAAAATTGATGAACGGAAAAAATCAAGTACGTACTTCAAACTTTATCAGCAGATCATCGTGGGCCATAAAGCATTAGGTTTCAAGTAGGATATTCAGTATGACTGTTGTGTGCTTTCAATTCATTTATCCGAGGTTCCAATACCGACTCGGGATTAACTAGAAATGTTTCCTACATTTTTTGATCCATAATCGTTTGTAGTGCCCATTCCATTGCCTTATCAAATGAAATGTCATGATGTTTGTCATCAGAGTCTATAGTAGGTCAATGACTTCAGATTGCTCGAATTACGATGCTCCAAACAACTACTGGCAGGCTGGGACCGTTGTCTTTGTTCGAAGTGTCAAAATTCCGCGACAATTGTCGTCGAGTTGATTCAGACATACAATTTCGGAGAAATTAGATTGGTGAAAATATATCCCGATAAATGCGCTAAAATTCTCGAAGTGAAAATGTTAGAACCAAGGCTGCTCGACGGTAAACGATGTCTTTGTGCTAGAGCTGCTCTGCATTGCAGTTCACCTAATAGTAGGTTGATGGTTCTACCAGCTCGCCCACAATTCACTGAACGTTTGAAGCAACACCACCAGCAGATTCCAAGATATATAGGCGCCGTTCATGTTTGAACTCGTATCAAGGTAGATTTAATTTAACACAACAGATATGGGTGTCGAGCAGTACACTTGCAAATTGCATATAATATGACTGCGAATATATTTCTCCTGGCAATGATACGGTTTATAGCCAGACGCAGTATACTTAAGGTGGTGTATATTGATGATGGGTCTGACGTTGAGGCCGCAGAATGTGCAGTGAAAACTGCGTCTTTTGCTGTGATAATCGTGAAATTCTTCAAAAGGGTACGTTACGCTATGAAACTGATTGACACATTCAGCCACCATGGTGCAAGCTATGTGGAGGCTAGAATGATATGGTCGGCAGTCAGTTCACATCAACCATTAAACGGCGAGGAATCATCGACATACATATTGGAGTTTGGACGTATCGTCAGACATAGATGTAAAGTCTCCGTGTGTGGAGACCCAGGGCACCCACACGCACTTTGACTTAGTGATTTATAATTGCTTCCCTCAACACAGCCCTATGTGCAGGGAAGACAAAGCGAGAAGAAACGTGAACCAAAATTGACGTCAAGAATATATCTCCCTACATAAAGAGCTTAAAGATGAATCGGACTTGTGAAAGGGAGGGGTGAGACGTCATTCCAATTACTGATGGAACTGCAGCATGCAGCATATGGCACAAAATAATCAATACTGAAATGTGTTTGGCTAATGATAAGTATGTTCGCCAGATCTAGTGTGGGAACTGCATCATATATTGACAGTGGAGATATAGAATAATTCTGTTTCTTGAGAAGTACATGAGGATTGAAGGAAAATATAAGTAACGTGATGCAATCATTTCGTTTGCTCTCGTCCACCGCTCACGAACAACATCTCAGTTTATGTGTCGCACAACGATGAAAATGATACAACGAAGTGGGTTAGATTGAAAGCTACAACACGGAGTTCCATAGGGGGATATGGGGGTCCTTTCGGTTGGTGCCATAACAAACAAACACTTGTGTCAACCGTCTTTATGCACAAATCGCTGACGGATGCATTCTGATTGACTTCGCTTCGGTGAATGCTCACAGCTCCAAATTGTGATTGCGCAACACAATTTTAGGGATTAGGTCGGGTCAGCTTTGTGACCTGATGCAAATAAACGTTACACAATAAAAGAATCCGAAGATGTGACGTTTTAGTTGCATGTGCTCGTTAGTCTTTTTGACTATGCACGGACCGCCAGTCCTTCACTGTGATGCCTCGCATAAAGCCGATATTGCAACCAGAGTATTGTTTCCCACGACCCATGAGATGGAGAACACGATTCATAGGGAGGAAGTGATCAGGATGTATTGCCAGAGCGTGCGTGAAGCGTGCGCGTGCAACAGTCAAATTGCTACCGAGCTTGACAGCGGGAGTTCTTATAAACAATATGTTCAATAAATACACGAGACTGATTTCCAATACAAGATTTCCGCTTGCTTTCCTCGGTTTTCGGTGTTGCTCGATAAACTTCTCGGGATAGCAATTGGCCAGCAATATCTGATTATTGTAACATCTTAAAGGAATAGACTATTGACTAGTTATTCTTCGTGAGTAACAGAGTGATTAGGTAGAATAGAACTAATGGTGTTCCTGCAACCAGATGAGGAAACAGGCAGTGCAATCATGAAGAAGAAGTGGACACATGAAAGATGGAAGATATACGTTCAGACATAAATTCCTTCAAACGGGACACTACATTGGATAACAACATCCTGACAGAGAAACAAATGATATCAAGACATCTTTAAATTCTGAACTTACATGGAATCTTATCCGAAAACATAATAAACAACTCAAACCAATTGAGAAACTGGCGTCTTATTTGACAGGATCATCAAAAGTTCAGAAGTCATCAGTTTCTTTGAGGCCTATATTATGCGTGCAAAATCGGCATATCACAAAACTGACTAGCTATCTGATTGCATTTGATTTCATAGATGTCATCATTGGTGTGAACTTGTCATCCGTCATATTTTGAGGTCATACCTTAACTTGATCATTTATTTGGTGACGTAATTGTCTCCCATTTCTGTCTATGCAGACTGGTGAACATGCTCATGTGAGTTAATAGGTACATTTGGATTTGGTACAGGGGAGAGCAGCTCTATCACTGACGGTGTTGGTATCCGCCTGGTTGGGAATATGGTGACCATATTGGCTGCATCGCGTATGTGTTTGATGGCAGATTTCAGGCGCTTGGTGATTAGTGGATGATTTTGTCACCTCTGAATTGTAAATGTTGAAAAACTGCAAAATTGTGAGCCCCTTGGTGGCAACCGCTCAGAAGGGTAATCCTCTGCGCGGGAATCTTGCCTGTTCGAGTTACTCTCTCGGCGTTCGCCTTTTCGGTGTCAAAAAGCAATTCCATTATTCTATTATATAGGATTCGGTTTTTTCGTGCCGATAATAACTTCTGTGAACAGTATTCGCTGAAAACGCCTGTCGGTGGGCATGTGTAACATATGCTGCAGCCACTTTATTCTGTTCAAATTCAACACTTGATCCAGAAGTTGACCCCTGATTCCAAACACTAGTGAAGTTAGACTTAAGTAATTAGCATTTGCTCAGAAAAATCGAGCCTAAAATGTCAAATCTCAAGAACTCTGGTATCGATAATTTCTCGAGGAAAGATCCGACTTCATTGGAGAACAACATCTAGCTTTGCCTACGTTATAAAACATAATCCACTTCCTAACGTTGAATTCGAGCTTAAACAAAACCACACAAATCGGGAATTCAAAATGTTACATAACTTTCCAACGTGCAGTGCTGCGATAGAAAAAAGGTGAACAGTGCAAATTCAATTGGTGAACATCACTGTATATATGTAACTATTACCATTGGTGATTGAGGTTAAAAAAACTGTTTGAGAAGTCGAAGATGAAAACTTTTATTTTTTTTGTTTTCTAATTTCCGACTTCCGAAGTTTATTAGGGGACTGCTGAGAATATTCAACGAGAGACAAAAAATCAACATTGAACTTCCTGTGAGTAACACGTTTGTTTGCTGATTGACGCAGGTTTGGGATTGATTACATTTTCCATCCAAATATAGTCTTGTCTATAGAAAGTCACCTTTCTTCTGCATTTGAAACACGCCATTTCCATCCATAAGACTATATTTTCTGAAGCACAGTTTGGTATCCCTGCAACTGGTTTTTTCGATTCACTCCGTAGTAGTAGTTTCCATCGTGTTCTTGCCTTCCCGACTGGTCATTTGACGTTTTCCGTAAGATCGTCCAAACAGACAATATAGACGGTAACAGTGGTGACCTAATTAGGCTTGTGCTGGTCGTCGCTGAAAATGCTCAATTTCGCCGTCTTTTTTGGCGATGACGGTTCGAGTGTTTCGTAGCGATCAACAGTGTCGTTGCTGTTCGAGGTATCAGTTTTGTGCATCTCTGTGTTGCCTGTCCTCAAATGTTGTGCCTAATTATCTATGTGCGGCGGGGTAATATCAGTACAATTTGTTTTGATTAAGTATTGGTGAGTTGGGACGTTCAGTTATTTGTGAGTGAAACGTTGCTAGTAAAAGTTGCTCACACAGTGTTTAGTTCTGACCAAGTTGGTGCCAACAATAGACCTGACCGCACTTAGTCTTCAGTACCGCATTACTGGAAATCATTACGGTGGGACACTAAGATTTGATCTGAATGGGCCGTCATACTATGGAATCATGATGATCACTTGTACTCAAATGAGGTTGGGGAGGTTTCACCCTGCTAGTCACATATGAGATAGAAAGTGGTTGTATAGATTGGCCGTCAGGGAGACAGAAGAATCTTGAGTGATTACTGCAGGTTTTATATCGAAATGCCGCGAAATGAATATGAGCATGCATCTAGAAGATACTTATATTGGCAGTACCAGCGGCGCAATACTACAACACTTGGCTATAATTGGACACAAGATCAGTTCGATGACAGCTTTCAAACCAATCCTGGTGACTCTCAAGTGATTGATCTTTGCAAGTAAAACCATAACAACTGCAACATTGAGACCAAACTGTGAAAATAGTAGGAATTCATTCAGCTTTTATAATTGCAGTGTCATGAGGAGTAATCAATGCGTAGCTTCAACGCAGTACTCTTCCTATTCATTTCCTTTTGCATCTCAGTCTTTTTCACGATGCTTTTTAACACACTTCGAGCACACTATCACATACTGTAATGTTGTAAGGACCATCGAATCCCTGGACTGCCGGCTGTTTCTGTTGTAGAAAGCAATTCACTGTCGTCCGGCTCGTTACACATTTGACCTACTGGGACCACGTGTAATTCTCCACTACAAGTTTCAGTGTCAGATTGTCGATAATACTTGATACTGCTCTAAGTGTTCCACCGCCGTGGTGATCATGCATGTAGTGAGAAAATGTAAGCTTACACAATGCTGTCAGTATTTATAATTCATCTCTTCGATACCCAGTATTATACATAATATACAATTGATTACACAAACTGACATATGGCAAAGAAATTCGTTCTCTATTTGTTGTTTTGTAGGAACCGCTGACCATATAATGCGAAAAATAAGTATGTAAGTTTCAGAACAACCGATAAACACAATCGTGACAAATGTTTACCGTTTTTAAAATGAAGACGAACAACATTGGTCGTCTAGCCGAAGAGAAAGAAAACGTTGGGTTTGATCTTGTTTGGTTTCTTCACATGTTGTTCGCATATTATATTATTTTTCCAAGAACAGAATTTCTAAGAAATTGGAATTATTGTAATATTTTAGGGAAATCTTAATTTCGATTAGTATTGTGGAAATATCCAATGAGAATGTTGTGGATCGATTAAGTCCAACAAACACGTGTGCTGCGGTTGAAATTCGTCACATATGAGTCCCAGTGAGAAGTGAAACAGACATGCAACAAGCTGCCAGCCTCGGTCAGAAGGGTAAACATGTGGCAGGAATAATGCTGAACTCGAGCAGGTACGTTTTACATACAAACTCCTCTCTCTTACAAACAATCACCTTTAGCACCGCTTACCCGTTATGCGCATTTTACATTTTGTCTTTTCATACAACAATAGTACATCAAATGATTCCGAAATTGGCACAAGACCAATAGTGAGCTATTGAAGAGGTAGGATTTTACTGGAAATGGCATGATTCCAACCCTGGGTCGTCAGGTAATAAGTCAACTAGGAAGACACTTTGAACAACGCCACACCTCCATCGAGACTAGCGATTGACAGAAAACACAATACTATTTACAATGACCGTTTGATCAACAGTACCAGACTAGTTTGGATGAAGCTGTAAAAGTGCATTGACTAAATAAGTGCAACATAAAACTGTGGTTCACGTTTCCACCGCCTTTCCAATGATCAATCCCACACGTTTCGGTATTCCATCCGCCAATTCTTACACCCAACGTTTAGCAATATTGTACGTTAGTGGACCATTATACGCATCACCAATACACATGTAAAGCTAGTGACGAATTGGCATCATAATAGGCAAAACTGTTGAGCAATAAATATTTGACGGTCATCTGGGATAGTATGGACTCGAAATCCCGAGTTTCCAATCCACCAGCAAGACTCCGGAGATTATTTGTTGTACAGAGTAGTAAAACAATTTTGATACCCAATCAGCTGGTCAAATACTGCATGTCAAAATATACTGAGGTAATGAGTAGGCAAAATGAAATAAATAAAAAGCAATTCTTTCAACTTCTCACTTGTTATACATCATCAATTTGATGGCCCACTAGGACGTTCATTTATTCATAAGGAAATTGTATCAAGTCCAAGCACACACTACCACAGATCCATATTATTGAGACAGAAAAGGCATTGTATACATTGATTGACCAATAAAGTAATTAAGATATGTCCGATAAAGTATAAATGAAAGGGTGAAATCATTTCTCATCCAGTATATAAAATCAATAATATCACGAAGAATGACGATAGCACACCTTGTCATGAAGCAGTCGAAAAGCAATCTGTCTACCCATGAATTGAATTTAGAAGTAGCAGTGAAACAGATATGATAAACGAGTGTAATCAATCGCCTGTTACACACATCCGAAAACAGAGAGATGTATTCCGTTGCTGAAATCGAAGTTTTGTTCACCTCTCGACTATTTCTCATTTACCGAGTGAAAGGTAGAATATCCGTGCATTCCAGCTCTCAGTGTAGGGCAGATGACGTAGGCCGAACCACAGAAAGACCGTATCAACGCATAAAGGTGTATCACCCGGGTTGGTTAAACAAAAGTCTAGTGAAAAGCGGACAAACGACATTTACCATCTCTTCCATGAAATCGGATCACTGGATGAATACTAATGAAGTCCCTCTTCCCAAATAAAATGTCAAATTGAGAGCAACAAGAAATGCCAAAGGCCAGATCTCGGCAACCGCCGATTGAGTCTCAATCCGCACGAAACAACACCACATTTTGTGCTCAGAAGCAACATTTTAGATCTTTGAATCTATCTTGGTCACCCACACGAAATAAGTTGACGTAATCACTGACCGCATGCAACGGACACTTAACAACGCAATATCCGTCGTAACACTGATAACACCTCTACTGAATGGACACGAATTAGTCAATTGCTGTAATCAAGATTACCGACTATCTTTCTGATTTTCTATCATCCGGTGTGCAAAATCTCTAAAGCGTGTAATATTTTATCACAGGTGAAACAGTTATAACTAGTTGTTTCGCCACCGGGTGTTCTGATGCTATATTCGACTGTCCTCAGTTAACCAAATCATATGAATCCACAATAATTGCAAGAAAATATTGTTCAAATATAACCATGAACCAGAACAAACAGGTCAGTACAACACTGGTAACCAATACTTCAAGATTCATTTCACATCTGAACAGCTTTCCTCTAATTTACCTTCTAACCTGGCATAGCAAGAAAGTAAACAACGTGTGCATATCGCTCACTCAAAGCTCATCTTATCAAACCATAAATTGGAAAAAACGTATGACGATCATTACACGCATTCCACCATTCTTTCATCGATTGATGATGCAGCCGTGTTGAGTTTATTTCTCAAGTCCCACTTGAATATGTCGAGTCGTTGTATGACATAACTAAGATGCTGTACGGCCAGTGTAGGTAGTTGAGATCCAATATTTTACTTGGAATGTGCAGCTGAACTTGATGTGAATAGACGGTGGATCTTTTATAATAGGCGTATGATCGGGGAATAACGTAAACACAATTACCGGTTCGGTAGTATAGTAGGTACGCCTGAATTTAGCTTCAGACGTGTAATGGTGAGGTTGATCATATCATCTCGTTTGTGAGGAGTTTCAAAATTCACTTCCAATTACAGCGGACGATCATTCTTTATCAGCTTCAGATGATAATACTTTGCCAGAAATAATGCTGGATTCGCAGTTGATATCAGCGTTTCACTAATCCCATTGATTTCTCAATCCAGTGTATCTGTCGTCAAAATTATCTCTATGGTGAGAAACAATGTTTGCACTGTGTTTATCTCATACTTCTCTGGAACAATTTCAGTGCAGTTTAGAGAATGTATCGGTCAGGTTTCATTCCGGAAGACAGATCGTCTAATTGAACCATTTTCTCAATATTCACTGGGGATATATAAGGTCATATTTGAACAAAGATTATTGTAGATGGTCAACTGTCTTTCAGATCGTGACTGAATTTCGTACCCTTGTGAACCATTTTATCAGTTACTATTTCGTAGAGATTTGGTCATTGATGACATTACTCGTTCTGTTATATCTCTTTCCCGTATTTTTTGCACACCGAGTGATTTTAAAAGAAACGTTTTACTGAAGTTATCAAAACTGCCGTTGGGAGTTTCCATCAGAGAAAATGAGAAAAATTTTGTCATATTATGTCAAAAAAGCTTCGTCGGTGAATAAAATAGTAAGTAAGGAATAAACCTGTATGGGGTAAAAACTGGTCTACATCGTCTACTCGGTTCACTTCCACCATTTTCGCTACCCGATGTCCGAATTCTGTTTCACGATAACAAAATGAGCTTTTGGGTGAATAAAATCGTCCGAAGAGACCAAGATAGATTAGGCTGATGGGAATCGATCTTTGGAAAGAATGAATAATAGTTTACGATGGCCTAAAGCACACAGCTTTATGAAGTCCCATTTGTAAAAGGGATATGTGCTGTCTGGTGGGCAAAGTGGACTTTCATTTCTAGGAGATTCGAGGTGATTTGGAAGAACCGTTTCATCATATTGGTGCATCCATTCGTATTTCGTCTCCACGTTTCCAGACATTGAAACCATTCTCTGGTTGGTCTTGAAAACCATCATTATGACGATATCAAAGTGGCGGTTTCAGAATGCCGATCTACCCTGTGCAATAACGTGCTTCACTTCAGATTACTCAGAATTTATTTGAAATTGGATAGATGTGGTTTGGTTCTATTTGGTACAGGACTGTTTCCAAAAGATACGTGTGTGGGATATGCCACACGTTTCATTCTACAAGGCTCTTGCCTGTTTGAAAGTATTAGTAGACTATAGTCATGTGTTCGTACATGATTGTAAGTAAGTGACCGATGAGGGCTAGTATGAACTCACAAAGCTATGTATTATGAATACAGATTGCATTTGGTGTTGATGCAATTATTCTTCATGCGAATATGAAGCGATATACAGTAAAGCTCAGTTCAGTTCAGTTCAGCTCACCTCAGCTTGGTTTGGTTTAGTTCAGTTTGTTTCGAACACCTAGCATTCACGAAGTGTTTATGGTAGTTCTCGTTTCTATCTCACAACTGGAATCTCAACTGGAACTCAAACAACCGATGGTACAAAATATATAGAGAGATAACTACGAATAATTCTATCAAGAAGATGAATAATGTATTTACAAAGGCGCTACTCGAATGCAATAAACCCCTTTGTAGAACCACACCCAGGATGTCTAACACAATTCGCATAGCCTTTCCATACCTCCCATGTTGTCCTATCCAGTGATACATAGGACACAAGTACCAAACACACTGGCCTTATGAGCTTTATTGTTTCATCTAGTGGTTTGTTCTGTGCACCCAATATACTGCACCAATCCTCAGTAATACAAAAACAATATTCACGCTGCATGCTATGCCATTGCCTGAATTACCAATCCACTTTTTGAATTGATTCTTATGATTGTATTATCACACTGGACGAAACAGTCCGCAACGATATTTTCAGCAGATTAAATGGATGATGTTAAATGCATATCACATAAGCCCAGAAACAAGACCAAATATGTACAGACATCTACCAAGAGAGATACATTATGGTATTCCTGAGTACGTGGACAGATAATGGATTCTAATTTCTTGAGAATCGACGTTTGGTTTAAACCATGAAATGTTGGTGTGTGATCAACGAAGGCAGGCCTAATGGATTTTCACGAATCATTGAGTGATTCTGCAATGAAATGGACTTCTACGCTACTTCCTCATACGTGAACCGCCAGGATCTATATGCAAATTGATATTCGTTAGTTGGACTTCTGACAGGGTTTCAAAGGCCATGAAGTACAGCAAATCCGAACAATTTCAACTCCGACGAAAAAAATACAACTGCGTGAAATTTCTTGGAACCTGCTGGGTGACTGGAGCCTTTTGGTTAGAGTCAGAAATGAAAAACGATTCAATTGCTTGACTGACCACTTTATTAAAAACCTCCGACAGAGGTCCAGCCCTATGCTTGAGTACTGTACCATTGAAGCCGTTCGATCCAGGAAGTTTTGGTGAACTCCATGAACCAAAGAATCTTGACAAATTTGCTGCCTAAGAAGTTCTTAAATTCCGAATTGTAAGCTTGTTATAAAATTAGGAAATGGATTTTCGGATAGTGATCATGAAGCTGTATCAGCGTTTCACGCATGAGAATTGTTGATAAAATTAACAATCTTTGTTGTGGTAATTTCGAGCATATGGATTGAAAATATAAAACAAGTCGAAAGTGAAATGGTTTCACCTAATTTGAATGCAAATTGGAGTATAGCCTACCGATAGCTTCACCCACATTACTTCTCTTCTCCGTGCCATGATAAGTCGAATAACCAGCAGAAACATATTTGCTCTCATTTGTAATGTGGAGCCTCTGTTCCATTCTGTTCTATTTCAAGCTGTGTTACGGTGTGAAAAGAAACTAGGTAGACTGCTGCACGAGTGTGATGGTTTCATGTGCTCTTGCCAAACGAGTGATTCTGCGTTTCGATAGTGATTCCCTGTGGAACTGAACTTCGTACTTATCCATTTAGACTAATGTCAATTCACATCGCCTGCTTCCTCTTGACAAAGTAGACACTGGCGTATCAATACTCCAATAAAATCTACTCATTTCATTTCATTTGCATGAATTCCGTAGAAATTGATCTGAATTATTCTTGTGTCAGTAACGATGAAATGCTACCCGCTTCTCCAATGATTTGCATTGTGATGAACAGCTCTTTGCCGTGCCTACACAATGCAGATCGTGATCGATCATTTGGATGTTCTCCTCGTTCAACAGCTTCAAACCTGGTACCACTGGTTGCCTTCATTTTCTGTCTGTCGAGTATTACTTTCAGATTATTGTTTCATATTCGTATTATCATTAGCAGATGGAGCGACAGATGCAACATGGGAGCATAATAACTGACTACGCTGCATAATATACCACGGAATGACCTCAAATGCTAAACAAATCTTGGGAGACATTTGAGCAAGGCTTGTGAACGAGACTTTATTCCTATCTGACAGTGAACTACCAAAGAAATCACCTCTATCGAAGAAACAGAGATGTATTCCATATAACGAGGTACGGACACTGTACCGATACGAGAAATAAACGAAATGCAAACGATCTCTATGAAAATGAACATCATGTGCATACGCAGATACACGCCCGTGAATTCACAGACGAAGCGGTGTATGTACTTACCGGTTATTTGCCAAACGAATGGTCATTCTCTTGTCGATCCATTTTGTAAAACGTGCCCGTAGGTCGCGTGCATGTTCATTCACCTAAAAGCATTCAGTTAGCGATTATTCAGAATCATCTAACCGTTGTGTTGTAACAATAAGGTGGTGTTGACGGCTAAACCCAAATCTGAAACTATCATAAAAATAACCAGATGTTTATACTACCGGCTATCCTCTCATGACTTTCATTTGTTAGAAAATAACGGTATTATTAGTTCAGGAACTCCCAAAATCATGTTCTTTATGCGTACGTTTGTTGAAATATGCCCATTGTATAGAAAAGTCTGATTTCACGTTCAGCCGTTCACATATATGGTATTTCTACTTCCCCTCCATGAGCTGTATTTAACCCGTGTAATTCTGCATATCCCTGTACTTGTGTAGCTTTCAAGTCGAACTGAGTAGTTACTACAGTTGACATTCCCTTACGGTCAACCACATTATTTGTCATAAAAACATCCCGCAACTGGTTAACCGTGGTTTGGAGAAAAAGCCAACGTAGACACAACGTAACTCCCACTCAGCCATAAACAAAATGTCAGTTCTTCACTACCAGTTCGCCTACCAGGTGGTAACACAGTAATCCGTTTGAGAATCCGATCCCTTTTGGTTGATGCCATTTTTTTCGCAGCACACAGCACAGGAAATCATATTTTCTTGCTATTTATTACTACACCTCGCTGAGAATCCAATCTCTGGCATCAAAACGGGGATCTTAGATTCATTGATTCGTACAACCTAAAGCTTAGATCAGTTACAAATGATCACACTGCTTACCACATTTACCACATGCTTCAATTGCCAATTGATCTGCATGATTTATTTACTGCCTACTGATTGTGATATACCTATATGTAACCAAGTAACTGTATATAACTACTTATTAACAGCTATTTTCATTGTGTCTCTTGACAAATATTAGCACACACTATCCAGAAATCATGGTTTGCATCACGCTTATCTATCGAATGTGGTGCACATCTTTACAAATCTCACTCAATTTCAGCGTGATATTGATCGAGTGCATAAAAGGCCACTTCCTCTAAGATTATTTCAACCTCATATATATGGTATTTCTTATGTTTTACTAGATACTCCCGCTAATGATATCAATCAGTTGATTAACAGCGTTCCCAACTGTTTCAATACAGGTCTTAATCAGTCCTTGTGCAGAATGGCATATAATTTCAGTAGACTTGACTTATCCTTTCTAACCACCTTGCATCTTCTTGAGTCTTGTAACTTTCTTACTGTTTCGATGCCCTTTTGCATTCAGTATTAGTAAATTATTGAAGTATTTTTACAGTATTTCCACGTGTTCCTATTGGAGTTTCTGATCACTGTATTACACTTATTGATACCAAAGTTTGTTTGCTAAGGAAAAGCCTGCACTAACTTTCAACGGTCATCGCGCACTGTCTGCAAACAAGTCTGCACCTCGGAGAATCTCAAAAAGCTTGGAAAATTTGCCATTTTCACTGATTTTCTTAATTTTTACACGAGGCTTTCTCGTTCTGTGAGCACTTAACCGACTACCCCAACCTTCATGATTTGTGTTGCCCCATGGAAATCTTTTATGTTCAACACAATAGGTTTCACTCTCGCGTAGGATTAGGGCCAAGGCACAAACATCTCACTGGCATCAAGCAGTAAAAGGCTATCCACACTCACCAAGAATGAAATAAGACATATGAATAACCTGTAAGTATACAGAGTGTTGGCTCACGTGAAATGCCGTGAGATGTGAAACGCCATTTAACTGTTTTGCTGTGCCAAGCTCAATGTGAGGCTAGGCGTCGTAGATTCTAATCACCTGTTCACTGTTATCTCCGACACATCCTCACTTCCTCATATATATCTGGAATCCCATGAACTAAACCCTGTCACACTTGCCTCTGATCCTACTGTGCAATAACAAGACTAGTGCCGTGAATCTGATAGCCCCGACTACATAACACCAATGTTTCTAATGGCATGCTCTTTCGAAATCATGTCCCACCTCATCTTATTGATTCTGAGGTGATTTCCAATCGTAGGATATTTATACGCACTCAACCTGTACCAAAGAAAGTATCCAAGAAATACCGTCAGATAGCTTGCACATTTGCATTGCTGAAAGTAAGTAAGAATGCACTTATCCTCTGTATGATTCTCCAAGTTCACCCTCGTGATCTGACAAAATTTCCCTATATACCCTGTCTGTCAACACGTGATGCAAATGCATCCATTGGTTATTCAACAGCTTATACTCGTTATCACGATGGTTGTACTGCCAGGCTACGTTTTCTTAACTATGGACGTGCATTTGATTCCCCTTATCGCGGAAATCTGCTGTATGTTCTACGTGATAATGCGGTTGATGACTTTAATCGAAACGACATTTGTGATTATTTTTCCAATAGCATACAATTTATTCCTTATTTGTATTGTCACTGTAATGGAAACGAAAGATTCCTCGAAACAGTCTGTATGAGCTTGTCCACTTGTCTGCTTCCAGCTCTCTTTTCCTTAACATCACAAAGTGCGTTGATTTGACCTTCAAACTTCAATTTGGATCCCCCTCCCATTCTGCTCACAATAGCATCCCATACCTTTTCTCTGATAACCAAAATCTACCTAACGCTTCTTCCGTCTGATTTCCATCTTACCACCAAATCTCAAAAATTGCTACCCCCTGTTGCATCATCAATAGATATATTCACACAGAATACATCATTAGAATGCATTTAGATTACATTATTCATTTGGTTCCTTTGCACTTCACTGCATCGACAACCCGGTGAACAGTTGTGATATAGAATGGAGTGTCAATGGCAAGACAAGGTTTGGAAAATGAATGGGGATTCACAAAACAAATTGTATACACAGTTTTCTCTCTACGCATCATCCAAATGCTTTCGGGCCAAATACCAAATACTGAAACATCCTATGTAGTTGTCAACCGGTTGAGATATGGAATTTACATCAAGAGGTTGCATTTCAGAAGAAATAATGGTTTGAATCCATTGCGCGACGCCAAATGTAACACCCGATGGAGTGAATAGGCTGAACCAGCACAGAACTACTTAGAAGTGAGAACTTCAGGAATGCACAGCATGTAATTCAATTTTCCACCCGAGCGGTATCATGTACGGTACAGGTATACATTATAACAGAAAGAGTACATTGAAAGAAAACAGAAAGGTTCAGTCTTGAATTTTACAATAATTCTGCTTGGAGGCAGATCCTTTGATATCGCCCAGTAGAGGCCACCGAGGACTTTTGGCTTTGGTGTCATTTCAGCCACCGACGAGAAGTAGACTCAATTTTACAAGAACAACTGTGTGATCATTGGCAACAGACGTGGATCAAAATGATCAGCAGTTTAGAGTTGATCCGCGTTAGCCGTAACCAACAGCAATATGGTCGATCTGAGTGCAAAGCTGTGAAGACGCAGCAGGGTGCCAGGTTACTCGGTGGCGCATTTCGTTCGATAACTCTCTACTCACTGGAAAAATCCATGGTCGGGCCATAGTTGAATGAGGCGGTCACCGTTATCGGTTCCATCGGTGGAAATGTCGAAACGGTTTCTCTTACTTCTCTCCGTCTCTTCTAGGCTTCAAACATGATCACTGAATTCACCAACAACATCCATGATGTCCATTGAACGCACGCTACGGAGCAATTGATACAAATCGTGGTATTTGTTGTCTTTAGCCTCAGATGAAAAACAGTCATTTGGGGTATACATGCAAACAGCAAACAGGCATCTAAGCTTCAGACTAGTGCTGTTAACGTGTATGTAACCATTCAACCGAACCGCAAACGGACGACTGCTCATTAGAATCCAGTCGCGCAGAGCACGCTCAGTTTTCATGCCGAGAACGGTGCCCACACCAGCCTGAACACAAGCACTAGACTCCGAATGACCCGACGTGCGAAGAGTGAAACGGGAACGCTAGTTTTGAGAGTAAATTGTTAACACTGATGTTGGTTCTTGTATGCGTGTTTTGGGGACACAACACACATCCATGATAAACGTCTGAAGAATTCCAGGTAAAGAAGACTGTTGCCCCGAGTGCCAATGCAAGCGGATGCTGAAAGCAGCTGAGTGAGACGAATACTTAGGTTGGATAATCGATTCTCTTTTCTCTTGTATTTTATTTGTTACCGGTACCGAGATTGAGGACTTCACGGTCACGACTAATTGTGGCCTCTCATATCTATTCCGGAATGGGATGAGAAAGTTTAAGAGCAGATAAATACAAACTGTGTTTCCCAACGACACAAAGAGGATTTTTGGACATATCATTCTTGGCGATTGCCCACAACGCACTACGGACTTTTCTTTGGGAAACCTTACCGGATCCTCTGACTCAAAAGTCTGACACGGAAAATAGTGGGGCGGTAACCCAACACGAGAAACTGACCGAAGCACCTGTGAATGAACATGTTCTGGTCTGTCACGTGAGGTCTGATGAATACAAGTATTTTGTCTTGTCTCAACTGGTGCTGCTCTGGTTGTCGAGGTAACGTGGTGCAGCCTACTACAGACGGGTGGTCCACGCATAGTAGGATGGACTTGTGAAAGCGGATGATATGGAAACAGCTTGATGAGGTTCACCCGATTCTGCACTGTCCCTCTTCGGAGGTCACCAATGTGCAACTCATTGTCACCCCCAAACTACAGAATTTTGGTTTACAAGTGATTCAATGAAACAGAGTGACACTAAGGTACGCTCAACCAAATTTTGGTTTTCTTTGAAAGCTCATAGCTTCAAATTACTGGGCGATAGCTGTATTCATCCTAGTTTTGAGTAAATCTGAATCCCTTGCGGAAGCTGGTCATTACATGAAAAACGATTAGCTTGGTGGTAGGTGACAATCGTACCGTTTTAATCAGCGTACCGCCAGTGAAACGGCCAAAGCTTCCTTCTAGTTCTTAAAATAACTCCTCTCTGAAGCACTGAGGAGACGCAAGATGCACATCATTCAACATTCATCCTGTTACAGAACAGCTCCTATCCCCACTTTGGACACTTCGGTGATCCGTGTGTGCCACTCAGACGGTGCGAACGGGGTTAGTATCGGTCAGTCAATGATATTTCGAAAATAAGACCACACCGGATTGTCTTCATTTTTCGGATCCTTAGAGGTAGCAATCGTCACATTGCACTGTGATTAGCGGCACACCTTGCAAATAGGACCATTCAACCCCAAGAACAGCATACTGCATGACGGATCTGGTATGTAGAGCGTAGGTTGGGTTGCACTGGGTTTGTGTTTGGGAGTCATCTCTTTGACCGGCCTAAGTTGACGCGTTTGTGTAAAACGGGCTGCAAATTTATTGGTAGTACAGTACGGACTGTTCAGCCGTCTTATCGAATACGTCAACAAATATCTCGCGCGTCAACAGGGCCTCAGCAAACGTGAGGTGGGGTGTCAGCACTAGTTTCATCTGCTGTGAGCAGTTTGCAACGTAGACCGCGTGTAGAATTGTTTTGCAACGCATGACTGCCTAGGTCCGGAATTTCTACCAAGCTAAATATTTTCTCTTCCTCACTGTGCCATCCACGCTCCTCTGTTTCGTTCGCGTATTGATCCGTAGTAAACTGACTCTAAAAACGCACACACGCAAACGGTCCTTTGATGTACGTGTCTGATCGTTCACATGTCTAATAAGCACGTTTGCAGTCGCACCACTTCCGCCTCTTCACCACAGTTTAGAAATTACCCACTTGATGGCACACGCACTCAGGCAGATACGCAGTTACCGGAATTGTGTGTGCCAGTGGGGAGGCGAGAGTCTGGACTTGCACTAGCTAGAGATAAAATGAAATTATGGAGATAAACAGTTAATTCCGGCAAGCACTTCTAAACACAAACAATATTCGAATGATATTAGGATTATATATTTCTTTGTTCCTTTGACAGTGACAGAAAATGAAACCACAGAAAAACGAAAGTGAAGGTTATCGTTTTCATCGTTTTAGTTTAAACCCTTTAGATTTATTCACAAAGGACACGTGATAACGCCCACATGTAATGCCATTTTGGTTTGTGAATTTCAGGACGTAAGTACTCGATGCGGTGATGATGCAGATATCTTAGCCGCATTACAAATGAGCAAATACAACGTAGACGACTGCGTGAAAAACATAGCATAGCACTCCTCCTTTGATGAAATGAACCAAAACTGGACAGAAGCCCACTTCTCATAGATCAACGATGGCCGCAATACGCAAGTTGCAGGACTACGCAGACGAAGCCTACCGTGAACTAACTGCCGAACTAGAGAAGCTGGTAAACCATGAAGTAAGTTAAGATGAACCTCGTTAAGTCGGTTCCCACATAATCTACATTCTTGACTAGGAGCTATGCATTTCTGTTACTTCATTTCTTTTATCTGGTTAGAATAACAAAATAGTCACACTAACAACATTAGATATATCATTACTTTGAGTGAAACAACCTTCGCACATAACTTTATTTCTTAAATACTTCCTATTACTCAGACTGATTTTCGATCCTATTTGTAATTGAGAAACATGAATTTTTTGGTACTGCTCTTGAGCCTTCCAATTACCGAGCTGCCTACGAGCAGCCTAACACAAACAAAGCCTAAATATTTCGCAATGCCATTGTTTTCATAGCTTTCATGTCCTTTTCCAAGGTCGGCTTCATGAGGAGAATATTAGGAACAATTTGACTGGTTTGAAATCATGCATAAATAACAGTCTAACCTTACGAATCTCCGAAGACGCATACAAAAGGGTTGTTCTTTCAATAATTTTTGATATGAATCAAATCATTGAGGGAGTTAGCTTGGGTAGCTAAGATGTTGTTTCCACTTCTGGTGTGAACTCGCTGGATCGGCACTACTAATGATTCCTAACGTGGATGGAACAGTTGTATAGCGATGCTGGAGTTTTAATGGTGAGTTGGGTGTTGATACTGAATGATGATTCATTACAAGAAATAAACTTGTAGGTCATCTATTCGGGTCACAACGGATAATATGAAATAATCTCTTATAACATTCGTGATTGGCAACCGGAGGGAAACATGAAGGTCTTTTCCAGTAAGTTATAATTTACGACGATTGTTTCTGCAAAATGTATAGAAGAAAATCTGCGAATACAGTCCTAATTACGCATAGCCTACGTGATACGTTACCCTTGAACTTGCAGTGTTGAAAACCGATACGGTAGAACCTGTTGAATACGCTTGCAAAAGCTTATGGAACATTTGGGTGGGAATCTCTTATAAGAACAAGTTGAACGTGTTGGGTAGGAATTAAGTGACGCTTTCATTCATCTGGATCACTGGAGCTATTTAGTTGGAGGAGCCAATGGGGATACAAGTCCATCTCTTTGTATCTCATATAAATTAGAAAAAAAGTTGTTGCCTTAACAAAAGATCTCCGATAAACTTTTCTACAGAAATTGGTTGCGTTAATCAGAAAGTAATTTGTGGGCTACAAATCGACCGTGTTCGTCCTTTTGCTTAGTGACTTGACAATAAACTGACCGGTGCTGGTCGATTAGTCATCACGGTGGATTCCAAATCCTCTTATGGTGGATTATGAGTTCGAATCTTGATGGCACAGTCGATCACCATCCCACTCAACAGCCCCTAATTGTCCGTGTTCCCACCAGTAGATATTTTACCATCACCATATAGTAAACAGGAAATGAATAAAGAATAAGGAATGATAAGTTCCAAAAACCATTTTGCTTGTGCGTTTTTGTTATGGTTTTTCGCCACATCGGTAAACTCCAGGGGAAGAATGACGGCAAAGGGATCATGTTGGGTAGTCAGCATATATAAATATATTCTTCGTCGGACTGATATCAAAGAAGGTAAGAAGGCAACAATAACAGAAGGGAATTATGCGCTCACTTGCTCAAAACAACAATTCAGTAAGCTGAATGCGTTTAATCGAATGATGGAGACTATTGTCCCATTATTCGTTCCCGGGAGTTTATTACTCATTGACCAGTTTCATCGGTTAAATATTGTTCTGCCAGCTCATGAACCGATCTTCTTTGGTAATTCTTAGAAAACAAAGTCAAGGAACAAGTTCAGTTGACTGGAGCTACTTTATCGAATATTAGAAGTAGCTTTTTCCATTTCTGTGGACTACAAGTAGACAGTGAGTAGAATTTCAATTCGTTGTTTTCTATCAAAGTGACATGGGATGTTCATTGGAAAGCACACTTTCCCTGCAGCTTTGGTGAACTAAGCGCTCCACTGTGAGTTTCCCCGAAGCTGCAGTAGACACATTTCGGATTCAAAGGTCAGCAAGTAGATAACAGTAGGGCTGAGATAGATAAGCTTGTACATCAGCACGAGAAAGGAGATATGGTGGATACAGGTTTACTCTACTTGATACAGGCAAGTGGAAAATGAGAAACATTATTTCTGATATAGGTACAAAGTGAGTGTGGCTATATGGGCCCATAGTAGGAGTAAAAACTGAGATGAAATGCATTGTAAATTCCTACTTCGTTTAAATCACTGACTAGCGGAACCAAGTGGAATGGGAGGTCTTTTGATTGTGTGATTTCGGTGCAATATGACCGACAGTGGTCTTGTCAAATGGCCTTCAAGATGAAAATCATATACTGTCAGTTCGTGTGTGGTGGATAAGTAAATAACACTGACAGTGTTTCTTTCGTTCAGTGGGGAGCAGTGTAGTGAGCAGGCAGTTAGAAGTCACACTGGAGTTCGAATAATGTAAGTGTAGTATCCTGTTGTTGAACCCATTGAGTAATTATACTCATGGAATGTCCTCCGTTTTTGTATTTTGAAGATCAAACACAAGCAACCAATCACGGAAGACACTGATCCTTGCATACTACTACTGAATCGAAAGTCTAACTAATTGACTTGTTCTTGTAGGGTGTGTTAGACTTTTAGGGCGATATTCAAGCGACCCTGTGACTCCATGGTTAGATACTTTGGGAAATATGGCTGGATGCCCCGATTAGTAGGGCTCTTGCATCCAAAAACGTTCTCCATGGACTCAATTCCAATAATATGGTTCTCTGAAAAATCCCACAGAAGTCATTGAGAATAAACAACGTGGTGAACAAGCTCCTTCCCAGTTCTTTGTATTCATACGAATACATATCAGTAAATGTGACTCACACAATAAGAACGGAGAATGGTAATCCAAATCTGTCTCTGCACGTGCGTGTGTGCTTTTGTAAGTGTTCACAGTTTGGAATGTTCAAGTGGTTGCACATGTGTTCGGGACAATGACGTGGGCCACGGAAGCTTAAGTGTTTGCAAAATTGTTTCTGAGCCTACAGGGGAGGATTGTAGAAACGAATACTCACGGCTTCGGCTGTGGCTAAGATGCGACACTTGACAAGTCTTGATTGCTTTCCTCGGACTATGTAAATGGTGCGAAAAGCGTTTATCACCTCCACTGAGTGGTGTGACTCAACAAGGTGTGAGCATACCGCACTCGTAATTGTCTGTGTTCAGCCAGGCCGGGTGGTGTTCACGAACACGTTAGGACACGCGCCGAGTCGTGCGACCAAAGTACCTAATTCCACAGGAACAGGTGAAAAAATAAACACAAAACAAAGTTGCGGAATTCGGCACTACGTCCCTCAATCGAAAACGAACGTTGTTTGGAAACGAACAGGATGTGTTACTGTGCTGCGTAGAAAGTTCTGTTGATTATTCCCCATATTCCTCGTTGAATAATTTCGGCTTCCGTGTCGCCTTTGAATGACAAACACACAAATAGTGCTTTCTTAGCGGCTCTAATCTCCTTTGATTTCCCTTCAGTTTCTTGCATCGTCTGGTCGATAAACCGTTCAGGATAGCCGTTATTTAGGAAAACACTCCGCAGAAAAAGGAGTCCATTTCTTATTGTGTCTTCAGAGCAGATTTTTCTTGCTCTGGCATTTAAGCAACGTATAAGATTTCTCTTCATTTTGAGGGTCACAAAGCTGTGAAAATGGATGTATTGTCCGTTCCATGTAGCGTATCTATGCACTGATAATTAGGCACTGAACTGGGCAGCGGTAAAATTGTTAGGAAGCAGGTTTTTGTCCAGATTGGTGTCTGGCACACATATGACGTCGTCTACATATCGTTTGTACATATTCAAATCTCGGATTATAAGTTCACATTATTAATATTCATGTTTTGCTATGAAAATATCACCGAATAAGGGTCCCAAAGGTGATCCCATTGCAACACCGTCCTTCTGACGATAGATTTCACCATTGAATTGAAACTGGATATTCTGTGTGCAGACATATAGTATTTGTTTCAGTTCATCCAACGGGATACCCTAATCGATTCCGTTGCTCTGAATGTAATCACACAGATAGTTGATTTTTTCACTGATCGGGACATTTGTGAACAATGAGGTGACACCAAGTGATATCATTCGCTTTCCTTCTAGATCAAGGTTCCTCACAGTTGCTACAAAATGAAAGGTGTCTTGTAGACTGTGTCTAGGACTTGCCACTCTTACTGGTTCCAATAAGCCAGTCAACCTATTTGCTGCTGCGTGATATAGAGAAATACATAAATTCAAAACCGGTTTATTTGGGACAAAATTCAGTGAGTTGTTTTTTTCAAAGTGACATGCGATGTATAGGAGAAAGCATAAATTCCCTGCAGCTTCGGTAATTTGAACACTGCACTGTGAGTTTTCCCGAAGCATTCGGATTCAAAGGGTCAACAAGTAGATAACAGTGGGGTTGAGATGGATAAGCTAGAAAATGAGCACGATTATTGAGATGTGGTGGACACAGGTTTATTCTACTTGATAGGAGCAAGTTGAAGAGAGCAACATTATATCTGATACAGGTAACAAACTGAGTATGGCTATCGGCGCCCATAGAATGAGTACTAACTGAGGTGAACTTCATTGTAAGTTCCTACTTAGTTTATTTCAATTGTCAGTTCAATAATGTTTCTCTTTTCTGTGACCCTGCTAACGGGACCAAGTGGGATGGGAGGTCTTGTAAAATGCCCTTCATAATGAGAATCGAATACGGCCAGTTTGTGTGTAGTGAAGGAGTCAATAACACTGGGGACAGTGTTTCATTCTTCGAGGAGGAGCAGTGCAGTTAGCAGGCTGTTAGCAGTCATACTGGAGTTCGAATAATGCATTTGTATGGTCCTGTTGTTGCGCTCACTGAGTCAATGTACTCATGGAGTGTTCTCCGTTTTTGAATTTTGAAGATTAAATACAAGCGACCAATCACGGAAGACACTGATCCTTGCATACTACTACTGAATCGAAAGTCTAACTAATTGACTTGTTCTTGAAGGGCGTGTTAGACTTTCTGTGCCATGTTCAAGTGACCCTGCCACTCAATGATTAGATACTTTAGGAAATATGGCTAAATGCCGTGATTAGTAGGGCTCTTGCCTCCACGCACTTTCTACATCGACTTATTTTCATTACTGTGGTTCTCCTCTCACTCATTTCACATTCTTTTCTCCTATATTTTTCCCGTTTGAGATTCTGCTACGAGATAACAATCAAAGACACCGCACGGAATGCATGGTTATGGTTATCTGAACAGAAACAACCTGTATTTAATTGTATTGCATCGAGATTTCCAGTGGGCTATCAGATGAAAAGGAGAACAATTGTTTTTTGCAACGGTAAGATGAATAAGGCGAATGTACTTCTGAGAAGAAAGCCAGGTTCCGTGAGTTCCCTCGGTGTATTTCATTTTATCAATGAGAAAAAAGTGCTAAATTATACATTGTAGATGCGCATTGGATATTTACACGGGATGCGATAAAATCAAACGCAAAAACTGTAAACGAAAAGGAACAAGTGACGGGTGGTGGTCAAGCGATCATCATAAGAGGCTCCAAAACCAGAGGCTTAAGATTGGAAGAAAAACTATTTTATACAATTTGGACATTGACTATCGGGCCATTAGCTTTTGAAAGAAGCTAGATGAGTGTTGATTTTCATGCTGAACGAAATTAGTTTCGTCGAAACTATTACCATATCGCAGTTTGTGGATCCATCGTGCTGTACGTTGATCGGCTGAGCTACCTATCGACCTACTCTACTCATCAATCTATTTTTCTTTTGTGCTCAGGTATACGATGGCCGGCTTCGCTTCACTGGAATGACTCTCCCTTGCAGCGCCTATCCGATGCGTTGCAAATGAGGTGGAATAGCCTGTTGGAGTCACTCACCCATGCTGCATTCTCCATGGTTTCAGCCATTTCGATCCAGTATCGCTTAAAATCAGTTCTAGCGGAGAGCGAAGCTCTCCGTTGCAGTCTGTAGTTCTCGCCACTTCCTCATATCTGGGCTTCGTTTTCTTTGGTTGGCAGCTTGGACAAGTCTTCAGAGACGCCTTCTGGAAAGTGTCGTTTCCTAGGACCCCTCGCGTTGACTCATCCGAGGGACTTGTGAGAGCCATCCACTTCCACGCGATGGACAGAATGTCACATTTCTTGATCTCATTGAATATCTCTTAGAGATTGGCGTCTAAATCAATATCACAATCACTGTCGAGGTTCCCAGGAAGCCCTCAAAACGTGTGAAAGGAAGCCTTGGGGAAATCGGCTCCCAAGCAATCACTGTACTGTTGGATTTACTGGTAGCATCGAATGTGAAATCGTGGCTCTCAAATTGTTCGACCTTGTCGCTATGATAAAGTGAGCAAGCTGTCTCCTGTCCTGCAATATTTATGCACCGAGTTCCATACCCAGGTATTCAGACTTCTGAGAAACAAGCTATGTAGATGTTTTAGTTTTAGTTCAACAGTGTCGTCATTCTAAAGCTGCCAGCTTGTAATAGTGTCCTTTCATTCCAACAAGCTGCACAAGCATGTTTCCGGCAGTTCAGTATTCCAGCTTGTTGTCTTGTCACCTCGACCACTGGAGCACAAAGAGCGTCACTTGCCGGTCAGGCACTGGCGTGATCAGATCGCATATTTCCAAAATTATTCATAGAGGTTCTCTGGAAATTTGTGCAGGGCGGTGTCTCCAGCACTGTTCAGGGATGTTGTTTTACTCAATTGCCCAGTCCGCAGTCGAAAGTGAAATACCGGCGACTAATCCAGCCTTTATCCAGACGATCTTCTTTCAGCCTTTGCACATCCAAATGCAACTCAGAGTGCAGCAGAGTTGTTCCACATGAGCCGGTGGCCTGTTGTGAGGCTAATTTGTCAATTTCGGAATACCAGGTTAGAAAGGTTGGATAGCTTATCTTTGTAGCCGATGAGTCCGTAGATCTCGTCCGCCCATCAGAGAGTACCTGTCCTGGCATACCGAACATCGTCTCTTCCCTGGGAATTTAGGCCTTAGTTACCCAGAATCTTATTTAACCCCGTGGAGAGCGGGTCATTGAGGTGTGGCCGCTCATGCGTGCTTCAGATTTTTACGGACACAAGTGAGAGTTGGGCAAAACGATGGAGACTAATGAGTGGAGAATGACCTATGAGACACGACAGTCCACCACCACATAGACGCTACCTCCCACGCTTTAACTAGTATTCGATCGAAGCAATTTATTCCCAAAATCAATCGGGCTAGAATCAAACACCACGAAAACTGATCGGTAATCATCTTACTCATGGCCATCAGCTCAAAAGCTGTCCATCAATGACCAGCCGGTAGAGTGCGTTCCATCATTCACGTATTGAGACTCTACACTGCTTCCGATCGATCAGCTATGATATGCGATATATTCATGAAGCCGCCTCGTTTTCTAGTAGGAGATAGTTGCGTGCAAGTAAAGTAAACAAAGGAATAAGTGTCTCCATGGCTTACCGTGGCGTATTGATAGAAATGAGCTTCCCTGTAATCACGCAGTTGTAGACCATCGTTTGTCGTTTCTCAAGATATGTCTGGACTGGAATTTGAAACTTCTGTCAATCTACAATCATGTTATTTGCGATCATGATTGAAAAGGATAAATGACATCTATAGTTCCACAAGAAGATGCTCAAGAAATCGTGTGTTCCTGCAACTCCATAAAGTCTTATGATTGATCAAGCTTTTTGGCAAAGTTCCAATAACAACTGGAGATTTACTAAGACATTTTGCTTCATTTTATGATCCATTATCGTCTGTCGTGCCCATGTTATGCCTCCTTGTGGGACACTTCACGATGTTTGTCACAAGAATCTAGAGTAGGTCAATGAAGTAACTAAGACTGTCAAAATGTCAGTTCTTCGGGAAGAGTAATCAGTATAATTAGAGTATGCAACAGGGAAGTCTTGAATATTTTATCTATTTGGTAGTTCGCAAAGCCTCAGAGTGCTGGATTTGAAATGCTCCAAACAATTATTCTCACGCTTGGACCGTTGACTGTGTTCAAAGTGCCTGAAGCCACGGGAATCGTCGTCGAGTTGATTCTGACGTACAATTTCAGACGCGTCCTCAGGAAGTGCTTAATATGCCCAACTCATAGCTCAAGTAATGACACACATGCCTGCTTGCCTATGGAAAGGTGTCAATTATTTCGGACCGTTTATTATCAAGGTAGATTTAAGTGAGCACAACAGATTTGGGTGTCGTGCAATACACTTGGAAATCGCATATAATATGACTGCGAGTAAATTTCTCATGGCAATGATACGGTTTATAGCCAGACGCAGTAAACCTAAGAAGATGTACAGTGAAGGTGGTTCTAACGTTGAGGCCGCAGAATGTGTATTGAAAACTGTTTTGTGTGCTAATGATCGACGAGGATATATCGACATACATGGTGGAGGTTGGACGAACCAACAACGTTAGATCTCTAATCTCCGTGTGTCGAGACCGAGGGCACCCACACTCACTTTGACTTAGTGATTTATAAATGCTTCCCTCAACACATCCCTTTGTGCAGGGAAGACCAAGCCAGTAGTAACTTGTACCAAAAATGACGTCAAGCGGAAAATCTAGATGCGACGTTTGGGAAAGAATGGAGTCGTGAATATCTCCTTACACAATGGACTTATGGCTGAAACAGATTTGTAAAGGGAGACGTGATTCCGATGTCTAATGACAGTGCACCATGCAGCACATGGCACAAAAGAATCAGCACTGAAGTGTTTTCAGCTGATGATGAATATGTTCGCCAGACCTTGGTGGGAACCGCATCACATACTGATGGTAGGGATATGGAATTATTCTGTTTACTGGGAAGTACATGAGAACTGAAGGAAAATATAAGTAACGTGACGCCAGTACTTTGTTTGCTCCCGTCCACCGCCTACGTTAAACCTTTCAGTTTACATACCACACAGCGAGAGAAATGATACATATAATTCGGTTAGATTGAAAGCTATAACAGTGAGTTCAATAGGGGGAGATCGGAGTCCTTTTAGTTAGCGCAAAAACAAACAAAAACTTGTGCCAACCGCTTTCGTAAACAAATCGCTGATGGATGCATTCTGTTGGGCATCCCTTCGGTGAATGCTCACAGCTTCGTATTGGGATTGCGCAACACAGTTGTAATGGATTAGGTCGCGTCAGCTTTTTGTCCTGACGCAGTGAAATGTTTCGCAAATAAAGAAACCGTAGACCTCACGTCTCAGTTGTTAGTCTTTTCGACTATGTACGGATTGCCAGTCTGTCACTGTGATGCCTTCCATAGAGCAGACATGGCAACCAGAGTATTGCTTCCCACGACCCATGAGGTGGAGAACACGAATAATATGAAGGAAGTGGTTAGTGTGCATTGCCAGAGCGTGCGTGTAGCCTGCACGTGCAACGGTCAAATTACTACCGTGCTTGATATCGGGAGTTCGTATAAACGATAGTATGTTAAACAAATAAACGAAGCTGATTTTTGCTACCAGACTTCCGCATACTTTATTCGGTTTTCGATGTTGCTCGATGAACTTATCGGGATAGCATTTGGCCAGCAACGTTCTATCTATGAAATCTCCTTCATTTTTCACTTAATCTTTGATGCAGATATTCCACACTCTGTTGAGGAGGAGTCGAACCAAACCATGATTGTAGGTCTTCGGTGCAAAACTGTAGAATTGCAAATAGCGACCTTCCTGAATTTCACATAACGCGTGGCAACATTTTACCGTACATCTGATTATTATTACATCTAAAGGGGGTAGGCTATTGACTAGTTCTTCTTCGTGAGTAAGAGAAAGAATGGGGAGAATAGAATTAATGGCGTTATTCCAACCAGATAAGGAATCGGACAGTTTAGTTATGAAGAAGAAGGAATACATGTACGAAAGATAGAAGGCATACCTTCCGAGATCAAATCTTTCAAACGGGACACTTCACTTCATAACAACATCCGGACAGAGAAACAAATGATATCAAGACATCTTCAAATTCTGTTCCTAAATGGGTTCTTATCCGAAAACAAATAAAACAAATCAAATCAATTCTGAAGCAGGCCACTCTTTTGACAGTTCAAAAGTCATGAATTTCTTTGAGGCTTATATTATGCTTGCAAAATCGGCATTGCACAAAACTGACTAGCTATCAAGCACGGTAGTCATTTGACCGTTGCACGTGTACGCAACGGTCACGCTCTCGAAAGGCACGCTAATTATTTCCTTCCTAATAACCGTGTTCTCCATCTCAAGAGTCGTGGGAATCGATAATCAGGTTGTCGCGTAGTTTCATGCAAAACACCAAAGTGACGGACGCGTGGTCCGTGCATATTTGAAAAAAACTGACGAACACGTGCAATTAGGAAGAAAGCGTTGTAAGTTTCAACCGATGATACACATCAAATACAATCAACAAGAAGCAAGTTTCTATCGTTTTAGTATTCGGAGGTGACCACCTCTTCATTGAAACTTATGTATACATTAAGTCAGCCATCAGACACTCACACACACACAGTGGTGCAACTACTTCAGTTACTGATTACCAACAGGGCAGGATTCAAAATTCATTTAGACAGTCCTGCCGATCCCGATGTTTCACATGTTTTCTATCAGTTAGCTCATAGCTTCGGTGACGCATCCACAGGCCGAATGAATATCTGCTTGGCTCAACCAGCGTCGGAGGACATACCCAATTGGTTGGGAAAATCGATGATACCGCGCAATGCGGCCACAGAGAATGACGTCAAATCTTTAGTTTCTTCAATTGCGTAATACCTAATTGAATCAGGTCAAAAAATTGACCCGACGTTAATGTTGTTGATGTTGATGATGAGCCTAGGACACAATACGCCCTTTTATTTGCAGCTGCTTGAGTTATTCAGAGATAATACCGTTCTCTAATTAGGCCATACAAATATCTCTTAATTTGAGTCCTAAGAAAGGATGCTACTTAATCTTTTTTTAAATAATATCGGGCTCCGT
This sequence comes from Fasciola hepatica, assembly GCA_948099385.1. NCBI lineage: Eukaryota > Metazoa > Platyhelminthes > Trematoda > Plagiorchiida > Fasciolidae > Fasciola > Fasciola hepatica. The sequence continues at coordinate 3,267,708 of CANUEZ040000037.1, read as the reverse complement.
AAAATTGAAACTTGATGTTGTTTATACATAAATAGATGAGTTCTTTATGTTCATCTACTATTAATCCATTGGGTTTTTTCATTCTCCTATCTAATGTTTTTATATTTTTGATAGTTTCTTCGGAAGGCACTCGCAGGTAGAGAAGATACATCTAGTAAGTAGATCCTCTCGTTGGACGCATTTTTGTCTTCAATGACATCTGCAAATGGATGGAATCCTGTGGCCTAAATCTTGTAATCTTTCATCTGGTAGATTGGATAATTTCATTTCATACCGTTTCTACCACATGATGTAGCAAGCTGCTAATGTACAGAACTGGACTCAAACATATCTCTTCCCAATACATTTTGGGTTGAGCATGAAGATGATTTAGGATTTGGTAACTAGATGGATTCATTCAACCTAATAAGTGAATTCAATTAGACCCATAAATGTATACAATCACATTGGAAGTAAAATCCACATGTTGTCTGCTTTCCACATAAACCAGATGGCCCACTAGGACGTTCATTTATTCATAAGGAAATTGTATCAAGTCCATGCACACACTACCACAGATCCATATTATTGAGACAGAAAAGGCATTGTATACATTGATTGACCAATAAAGTAATTAAGATATGTCCGATAAAGTATAAATGAAAGGGTGAAATCATTTCTCATCCAGTATATAAAATCAATAATATCACGAAGAATGACGATAGCACACCTTGTCATGAAGCAGTCGAAAAGCAATCTGTCTACCCATGAATTGAATTTAGAAGTAGCAGTGAAACAGATATGATAAACGAGTGTAATCAATCGCCTGTTACACACATCCGAAAACAGAGAGATGTATTCCGTTGCTGAAATCGAAGTTTTGTTCACCTCTCGACTATTTCTCATTTACCGAGTGAAAGGTAGAATATCCGTGCATTCCAGCTCTCAGTGTAGGGCAGATGACGTAGGCCGAACCACAGAAAGACCGTATCAACGCATAAAGGTGTATCACCCGGGTTGGTTAAACAAAAGTCTAGTGAAAAGCGGACAAACGACATTTACCATCTCTTCCATGAAATCGGATCACTGGATGAATACTAATGAAGTCCCTCTTCCCAAATAAAATGTCAAATTGAGAGCAACAAGAAATGCCAAAGGCCAGATCTCGGCAACCGCCGATTGAGTCTCAATCCGCACGAAACAACACCACATTTTGTGCTCAGAAGCAACATTTTAGATCTTTGAATCTATCTTGGTCACCCACACGAAATAAGTTGACGTAATCACTGACCGCATGCAACTGACACTTAACAACGCAATATCCGTCGTAACACTGATAACACCTCTACTGAATGGACACGAATTAGTCAATTGCTGTAATCAAGATTACCGACTATCTTTCTGATTTTCTATCATCCGGTGTGCAAAATCTCTAAAGCGTGTAATATTTTATCACAGGTGAAACAGTTATAACTAGTTGTTTCGCCACCGGGTGTTCTGATGCTATATTCGACTGTCCGCAGTTAACCAAGTCATTTGAATCCACAATAATTGCAAGAAAATATTGTTCAAATATAACCATGAACCAGAACAAACAGGTCAGTACAACAGTGGTAACCAATACTTCAAGATTCATTTCACATCTGAACAGCTTTCCTCTAATTTACCTTCTAACCTGGCATAGCAAGAAAGTAAACAACGTGTGCATATCGCTCACTCAAAGCTCATCTTATCAAACCATAAATTGGAAAAAACGTATGACGATCATTACTCGCATTTCACAAACGATGTAGGATCGTAACTTGCCTGTCTTCTCCGGTTGGGCAGCTTTCAGGGCGCGTTTGTCGCATGAAGCATTACCGGAATCGCATTGCCACTAGCACTACCACCAATCAAATACGATGCTCTCGTCAAACTGATAGACACTTTCGAATATCGTTTATTCTCATGGTAAAAGCCAACATGCTGATCTCCACATGCGCTGCGTGAGCATACATAACCCGGTTCATGTGAGATTCGCTGCGACAGCAAAATAAGTAATCATGTTGATTGAATCAAATTTATTGCTTCATGTACTTCGTTGAATCACTTGATGGTGTTGCGTCGCTCATTGAAGGAATGCTTTTCTATTGTTTTCAGTAGGGAAGATCACTACGACTGTCTGACTGGCAGTGACGTAATGCCTTGTCTCCAAACAATTTGTGGCAGTCATTGATCTGTCATCCATCGATGACGCAATCGTGTTGAGTTTCTTTCTCAAGCCACATTTGGATGGTTTGTTTCACTGTATGACGTGTGATCGGGGAATAACGTGAACATAAATACAGGTTCGGCAGTATATTGGATGCGCCTGAATTTCGGCTTCAAAAGTTTGTTGATTTGGTTGATGATCACGTCTCATTTACGGGCTATTCATAATTTTATTTCCAAGTACAGCGGAAGACTATTCTTCATCAGCTTGAGGTGGTATTAATTTGCCGGGAAGTATGCTAGATACGCAGTAGACATCAGTCTTTTAATAAATCGAATGATTTCTCTCTCCATTGGTTCTGTCGTGCAAATCTTGTACTTATCTAGAACAATTTCAGTGCAGTATAGATAGTGTTTGTAGCCATATATTTTAATTGATCCATTTTCTCAGTGTTCGCTGTTGATAGGTAACTGTCTTTCACAACGTAACTGGATTTCGTAACCTTATCAACCATTTTATTAGTTATTATCTAGAGCCGATTGTGTCATTGATGATGAGACTACTCGCTCTGTTCCGTCTGTTTTGTCATTTTGAAGTGACTCATGGCTAAGGTGTTCCCATTTGTAATTTGATGCTTCTAATCGATTTTGTTCTATTTCAAGCAGTAGTATTGTGTGAAAAGAAATTCGGTACACGATTGCACGAGTGTGTTGGTTGCATGTGATCTTGCCAAACGAGTGATCCCGTGTTTTGATAGTGGTTCCCTGTGGAACTGAACTTCGTACAAATCCATCAAGACAAATGTAACCTTACATCGACTGGTTCCTCTCGACCAGATAGAATTTGGCTTATCAATACTCCAATAAAATATACCCATTTGCATGAATTCCGTGTGAAATGATCTGACTAATTCTTGTGTCAATAATCATGAAATGCTACCCGCTTCTCCAATGATTTGCATTGTAATGAACAGCTCTTTTCCGTGCCTACACAATGCAGATCGTGATCGATCACTTGGATGTTCATCTCGTTCAACAGCCGCAAACCTGGTAACACTGGTTGTCTTCATTTTCTGTCTGTCGATTATCACTTTCAAATTATTGCTTCATATTCGTATAAGCATTAGGAGATTGAGCGGCAGATGCAACATGGGAGCATAATCACTGACTACGCTGCATAATATACCACGGAATGACCTCAAATGCTAAACAAACTTTGGGAGACATTTGAGCAAGGCTTGTGAAAGAGGCTTTATTCCTGTCCCACAGCGAACTACCAAAGAAATCACCTCAATCGAACAAATAAAGATGCTAGCAGATGGACAGATGCGACAATGTATTCGATTCAACGTGAAACCGAAACAGTACCGATACGAGAAACACACGAAATGCAAACGAACTCAGCGACGAGCCGGAAAGCGAACCACCACCGTGTACAGTCGAATTTGATATACAGGCCGACAGGAACCTCGGAAAAATCAGTTCAAGTAAACATTGTGGCCAGATACCGGTCTTTTCCGCAACTCCATAGAGACCACTACGAATCCTTTGAACGATCAACGATATTTACTTTGCATATGCAAATACAGTTCAGGTTTGACCTCTGAGGTCTATTTTGCACGCAATCGGTCAACTAATAACAAACGAATTTCAGAACGGTCAGTCATATTCGGAATCCAAATAATTTTACCCCTCGAAGATGAAATTCAGTAATACCAACTGAGAGTTGGATAAATAAACCAAATATGCAACCACAGAATGAAAGTAATGAGTTTTGCAAAGTCGAGCTGACGTCAAATAAATCGGGCTTCATTTAGCTGACTAGTAAAACAGTCGGTCATGGGAAAGTTTATGAAATGAAGAGTTGCGCAGACTCCACTCAGGTAATGACGTAATCTGTCCACCGATGCAAACGAGCGAGCAACATCTTCATTCCAAATAGGCATGGAAACCTCAATGCTCGACAGCCGATCCAACCATAACTTGGTCAAATTTCGCAGAATACCAATTTGTGGCAAGTTGTCAGACACTATTCATCCACAAATTCGTCTCCATTATTCGATCAACTGACTACTTGTCTCACGCAAATCATCAATAGTCCTTCGTTTCATTGATCAATGTGTTGTCCACGTGTGTGTTGTCCGATGGCAATTGACAGTTCCACCAAATGGAGATTATGGCCAGTAATCGGTCCTGTTGTCCGTTAACTAGTGCTCTATTCTACTGGTGATAAGCAGTCGCTTTGTAGGTACATTTGGCAGCAAGATGTCATAAATACTGTGATTTAGTATATTGCTGAGAGTGACAGGTCAACGCTTGTCATTATTGTGGAGCAAACCATAAACAGAATGGCTTTCAACATAAGTGTCTCCTAGTAGTTGATTCACGTTTGAGCTAGTCCAACAAACGCCTCAATCTATTCAACCAAAATTCAAGATTTCCTACTCAGATTATTTCCTTGTTTCCGTGTATCGATGACTGGGACCATTGTGACATCAGATTGCACATGATGCATTATTCTGACTAGTTATTTACAACCTTTTAATTCAAATTCAATTTGAATTATTCCTTACTTTTCTACTCATCGCGCTTCCGTTTTGCTGATTCCTGTGAGCGTCGTATGCTTGTTTTCTCTTCTGTAGTCAAACCTTTCTTTATTCTTGTAGCCTGTGTCACTTGTGTCAATCATGAACTTGCTCTGTCCTTAGGCTTGTACCAATCACTCCAGCACAGGTTTGTTAATATATCAACAATAGCTTCTAATAATTTGATTTCGAATCCTTGCGAGTTTGTCTTTCTGATCCAAGACGCCAATTACGATGAAGCAACCGTTCTATCCCACATGAAGCAGAGCTGTGTATACAGAGTCACATAGAGGGAAGATCTAAATGTGTATGTGATCAGAATGATTTCATTCAACATCGGTTTCTCATTGGAAATGAACCCGGAATTGTGCTTCTTTCGCCAACTATGGAAATTTTTCAAATGTAATGAGCGTCTAGCGGGTGAGGACCCACCAACAATTATTAATCATATTCACATGATATTTTGTTTTTCAAGTAGTGAAAAAATTGTGGATAATTGTCCAAGCCCTTTTAAAAGACACTCTTTACAGGACTACTTATCATTAGACAAAATATCGAAACATCTAAATGGGCTTCGAGCATCCGGCCTGTTGTCTAGGCCTTGTATTCTGCGCTCTGACAAAATTATCACCTGTAAAATGTACCGTACTGTCAAGCTCATTGACGGATAGACATCAGCATATAGTCCATTCTTCGATAGTCCAAAATGACTTAGTCTAATTAGGAATTTATGAAGCCATTTATCCAAAATGCATTCCCACGGCCTGACAACATGCGGTAAGAAGTCAGCGTCATCAATATCGTTTCCTTCTGAATGTGTTGGACAAATAAAACGTATATGATTGAGCAGAATAATGGGTAGGCGAACAGTTTAGGTATTTATGAGGTTAGATGATAGTGGCATCTCTTTTGTACAGACATATCAACGTCCTATATTATTTGTAATTTCCGTGTTCATTAAGAGATTCGTGGTAATTATTTGTATGATCATGTGGTTTGCTACCGGATAGCCCAGCAAATGATGCCCTTCTTCATCTTAGTTGTACAGTGATGACCAGAACACACTGTGGAATGCTTTCTCAATAATCCTAGGAATTTCTCAAACCCCACTATCCTATAAAACCAATTCCAATCATCAACTTATCGTTAATACAGCAAAAGGCAGCTGACGGTTGAATTCAACGAGATATTTTCAACTTTCGCCATGAATATATCGGTGAACCAAGAACCGAGTGGAGATGCCCTTGTGATGTCCTTTTTCGTCTCTAAACGTTATCATCGAATAAGAACTGATTGGAGAGCAGAAAATCAAAAGTTCTTTACATTTTCCCTAGGTATACTCTTGCTGATTTTTTCTGTTGATTTGCAACTGTCTATTATTTTAGATACTGACACGTTCGTGATCAATGACGAAACATCTAGAAAAATCATTTTATGTGAATTCACAATTCAAACTGAATTACAACTGAGTAGCAGGAGATTAGCTTTGTGTAATATGATTCATCATGCAACTTCAACGCTGAGCTCAGCATCGAAAAATGTGCTACTGTAGCGTAGATGTTCAGCAAACCGTTGAGAGCCAGCTCGGATAACCCTGAGGGTAAGGTCAACTTACACGTCATATAACTAAACATCCAAATGATAACCGGTTTGCCCGAAATGAAAAAAGAAGACACACCAACTGGCACTGAAATGCATTGTTCATTAGGTATGCAAATTATGGCATTTTAATAGGCAATACAAATATAAAGAAACGCATGGGCAAGCAGCATTCGGATCCCAAGCGCACGGAAAGTCATCATCAGATACTCGAATATTGTTAGGCGACAAACTTCGATCGAATTTGTGGAATTTCACAGCCCAAGATTATATTAGGTAATCCAAGTCCGGAACAGGAAGAACCGTGTTTACGTAATGTTGGTTGTGTGGAGATTAACTTCGTGTTACCGATCACATGTAGGAACAAATGAACTAAATGCATTTATGACAACGAATTAGCCGCACAACCACTACATCTCATCGACCCAATATCGGAGAAGCTAACAACAACATTGCATTTCTCAGTATTTGAAGTACTCGTCGAAATCATGGATCAATCCACTGATCAGTCCGTTGTAAAACTACGTGGTCAGGAAAGTATCTACACTTAACTAACTCGGTTTCATGAAGTACAAAGTTGGATTTGTCGGGGCCTTGTTCTAAAGAACACATGAAAAATGCACGCACATGTAGCCATATGCAGAATTACAGTTCTTCATTGCCAATTTGCCTAACCGGTTTGACAATTCCATCCCCGTTGGTTGATTTCCTAATTTTTGGCCACAGCTCATGGAATTATATTTTCTTGCTATTTTATACTATACCTCGATGTGACCTGAATCTCTGAGAGAAAAACGAGCAAAAAAGAAAACAAAGGGTCATCGGTTCGCACAACTAAAATCTTAGAGAAGGTACACACGATCATACCGCTCACCGCATTTACCATATGTCTCAACTGCCAATTGATTTTACTATACCTGTATATAGCCAAGCAACTGCATGTAGATAGTTATAACAGAATCCTTTATTATTTAGTTTTAAAACTTAGAATATTCGCATATCAAGTGTCCACACACTGTCCAGCAATCAAGGCTTGAATCATACTTATCTATTGAACGGGGTGCAAATCTTCTCACTTCTAGTTTGAATTCAGCATGAATGAGATCAACTGCATTGCAATTCGTGTGAAGCCACCATTTCCAAATTCCTTTCAACATGTTGTCCTTTGCAATGCTTATATTTTACTAGATACTCCCGCTAATGATATCAGTCAGTTATTTGACAACCTTTCCAACTATTTTAATACGGATCTCAATCAGTCTTTGTTCATAATGAACTAGACTTATCTTTCACACTCACCATAGATTTTCACCAATCTTCCGCGTTTCCTAACTGCTTCGATACCCCTAGGAATTCAGTATCAGTGAAATATGAAAGTATTTTCACAGTGTTTCAACGTTACCCTACATATTTTTCTGATCATTCTACTTTACTCCTTCACCCTCAAGTTTGTTGCATAGGAAAATCGTTGACCAACTGCTAGCATCCATAGCGCACTCTCCTCAGAACAGTTTGCACTTTGGAGAATCTCAATAAACTTGAAGCATTGGTTACCTTCAACAATTTTATCATTTGTTTACACAAGGCTTCCTCATTCGGTGAACACCTTACTGACCGCCCTAATTTCCATGATTTGTGTAGCCATTTGGAAATATTTTATGTTCAACACGAAACGGTTCCCTCTCCTCGCGTGATGAGCCTCAGTGGAGCTAAGGGAAAGGTACAAACATCTAGCTGGGATCAAGCCGTAAAAGACTACTCCACCTCATCAAGACTGAAGTACGAAATCTGAATCACTTGCAAGTAGACACAGTAGAGGGTAACGAGAAATGCCGTATGGTGTGAAAGGCCCTTCCACTGTTCTGCTGTGCCAGACTCAAAGTGACGTTATACGTCGTACATTCAAATCACCAGTTCACTGTTAACTTTGACACATCCTCACTTCCTCATCCATGTAATTTAAATCCCATAAACTCAACTTCCTAACAACTCTATCTGTCCTTACAGTTCTTGAACAATCCTAGTGCCGTTTGGTGGCCCCGACTAATTAACACGAACGTTTCTAACAGTTTGCTCTTTCGAGCACATACCCCATCTGAGTGACCTATATATTGGTCGTATTATTTCCATCATATTATTCTTTGTCCCATCAACTGTACTCGCCATAATACTCCATATACTTTGGCTAACATATTTTGGAGCTATATTTCAACCATCTGTCACCGGTAGCCGGACATTTTGGTCTTCTGCCAAAGCAGTCTTCCGCGAACTTGCCCTTCCAATTCGCTTCACATCTGTAATTCCTCTGCCGATCTTGTTCGTGAACCACATGAGAAAGTTCACAATTCGACTTCTGATTTGTCACTCAATCCATCTTACTAACATATTCTACTCCTCCGTTTTTTTCTCTTCCCTCTGTCTCCCGTTTCCAATATCATATTAGCACTGGGAAGATACGCCAAATGCTGCATTCTCTGGAATTATGCAAACCACCTGGTCAAAACAGAAGTAAACTTCCCGGTATTCGCAGTTATTTCAACAGCTTCCGTTTCATCCGTACTAAATCACTTACTGAGTATTTGACAATCCGTGCTTCTGAATAAACGTTGATTTGATGGTTGCTGACGTAATTTGATTTACTTTCGCATATGGATTTTTCAGATAAGGACATTTGAACACAGTTGCTATCGGACTGATTTCCTTTTTCAAATTAATTTACCCAAATATCTGATTAGACTTGTTTAGGACGCCTGACTGGCAATCACCCATAAATAAGGAATTCTTCATCACATTTTCAAATCCAAATGAGACCTTTACGGACACCGGGTATCCTCAAAATTTCAATGACTTCTAATTGCTATCAGTATGTCCCGGTAATTTTCCAACCGTGGTTGATGGTTTCTCATTTTTTGTTGAGGAAACACGTTTGCTACCAGTTTTAGTACAAAAATTGGAAGATGGTTTCTTATTCTGTTCGACATTCTGTGGTAACCGACGGATTATCTTCGGAGGAATCACATTTTGATCCGAAAAATGTGCCTCCGGTTAGTCCGAGCTCCATTTGACTCCAATGGTATTACAGCTGTAACCCAACTGTACAGTGTTTTTAATTCGTGAAGGAAATTCTTGAGACTTGCTTAAGCCCATTCAAACCACTTTCAGCACCGGGCTACTTTTATGATTGTCAGTTGGCCAATTAACAAAAAATCCTCTAGGGATGTGAGCGTCGGCCTGATTGTGTAGGCCGTACATTTGCATACTGGCGAAATTCTCACCAGTAAAAATTATTCAGCAGAATGCATGCAAACGGTGTTACCGCTTTTGTGGTGCGTGTGTGTGTGAGCACGCATATGCGGACCGATGAAATATTCTCTGAATTACCAGCTTAACCCGTATAATATGTGACCCCAGCGAGAGTGAGTAGCACTGGATGTGTGGAATGATACATTAGTGAGACTGGTTGAAACACCTTTTGCGAAGGTCTGGCGATCAAAAAAAACATAGAGCACACAGGCCTTGTGTGAAGGCTGGGTTGACTTATTAGGCCCATTGTTGTGCGTGGGAACAAGCTGGGAAAAGCATGGCGTGTCAGCGATGGTGATTGACATACGCGTAAACCGCGAAGTGATGTGTAGACCCAAGTTGAGCTGCATGCACGTTGATGAAAGCACCACCACCAAACCACATACGCGCCAATCACTTTCAGACAAGCAATTCTTGTGCTGCGTTCAGGGTAGGAGGCATCGGTCAAAGAAAATCATGTAACCAATTTCGCTGCTGCGTTTCCATTGTGCACGAGTGTGCACGAACAGAGATACGCCTAACCAGTCACCCACCTTTCAACCAAAGCCTGGCCACTCCGTGGTCCTTTTGACCATCAGATTGCCAACATCATTTCATTTGCATTTCGATAACAGACGGAGCTGAGCACGCTATCCATGGTTTGTCTCGGTCGCTGTCGTACATGTACGTCCCACATGACATGGCGATGTGTGTATGGCATGCAGCTTTCAAGCGTTAGAGCTGAGGAATAGAAACACAGCATTATGACAGGATTATTGCAATTATATTCATTCAACTTGAATCTAGGACGTTGTTAATTCAATTGAGTCACATGCAACTCCACGTGAAGCCATCATTTTTTAAATTTATGTTAGGCTAAAAATCTAACATGTTCTTGCTCGCTTAAAAATTCGGTGAAAAGATAAATGATTGACTACATTATTACCCTGAATTCTACACCTTTACCATGCGAAATATTACGGAGAAATTGAGTAATTTGTTTTCAAAATCCGCTGAGAAACAAAGGGTAAAATGAGTGTCGATTTACAACGGAATTATGTGAAAATAACCAGCTGAATGATCTGAACACCCGGTGGACGAAATCGTTCCCGGTGCTTCACAAAAGACGGAATTTAGGCCTTTTATAAGCATTTCAGTCAAGATGATAGAAAAAAGAGCAAGGAACTTAGTATTCATGGAGAGCCAACAAATGACAGTTTCATGTCCACATAATTACAGTATTTTCGGTGTCACGAGCGAAAGTATGTTGATACTCGTAATGCAGTATTACTTGAGCTTTCGAATTTGTTTGACGCGTCAGTTCCCTATCAACTTCAATGCAGTGATTGGACGAAGCAAACAAATTGAAATAATACATAGACCTCACAATGATATGTAAATGGCGTTACCATTTATTGTGATGTCGTTGGTGGCAGAAAGATTTAGCCTCATGCTTATTGGCTACTGGCTGTTGTTCCAGTAGTAAGTACTGAAATGCGATCGATATGGATTGTCACTGGAAATAGTACAGTTGTAAAGTAAGTATAATGGTTGGGCGGAGGAGCACCGGGTAAGCTCACCATATGGGCGGTAACAACCGCAATACCAGCCGTATGAATTTTGGGCAATTTTATCCTGCCATCCATTCACAGTGCCACACGGCTCATGCAAAATTACTTGAATGCAGTTAATATGGTAGGATTTGTGTTTTGATCCTTTCCTGTTCAATTTGTTAGTGATTTCCGTAACGGACAACCGAGATCAAATCCGCTTTGTAGAGGCTCATCGGATTCGACACCGAAAGACAAAGTTTGATGGAGCATAGTCCTCGAAATTAGATTACACCCATATACGTGTAAATTGTTCATAATAAAGACAAACAAGTTATGATGATGCTTGCCGCAAATCAGTCTTTCAGCCAGGATAAGCAATATATGTGGTGCACTGATTTGCTCATAACTTACCAATGCTATTTTCAAGCAACCAATCGTGCTACATAGTTCACATCAGCGACAACAAATTTTTGTATAATCCTAGTTACCCACATTTACACGGGTCATTTTCCAATGATGTATTTGTCTTTCATAAATCAGAGTGCATTTTGAATCGCTTTCTGGAATTCTTCGAAGTTGGGATAACCATTCCAAAAGTCAATTCAAAGTATTCCAAATCAGACGCAATACTTTTTGCATGTCTGGTAGGTCCACATTTGGAATCACATGGCGATTCTTCCATTGTCAGTTGTTGGACTGAAACGGAAAAGGTTTGGCTTATCATCCAAATACAATGCCATCCTAATCGTATCCAGATTCATGACGAATTAATCTAATGCATCGTGCGTGTATCCTCGAGTCACGCAATCAGCACCCGAGGCACCTACGTTAAACTCAAGTGCATATTCAAATTCAGCTTTTCAAAGCATTGCTAGTAACGAAGAAGACTGGTCTTTTGCAAAATACCTATGAACGTATACACATGGAATCCACTCTCAGCTTCATCCACTTTCAAAATCACTTTTGCTTGAACATGTTTATTGTCTAGTTCTGTGAGTAGGACTTGATGCGATTTTTATTAATCCAACCGAATCTCTCACTGGTCAAGATTTTCGAGGTAACAGTGAGCGATTTGGCTTATCAGCTAACCTACACGATTTATATATGCATTTCCTTATGTAAAATACACCATTTAGTGTGAGAGATATATTCCAAGTCAGATATATAAAGTGAGAGAGAATTGGTCTGCTTGTCTTTTGTTCATCATTCCCTAGCGGCTGATATTCAAATTTCCTTCATCATTTCCTTCAAGCCTACATATAAAAATAGCCAATAACTGTTTGAAAAGCAGATACTTGAGGATGAGACTCGAATCTCCTCAATATACACGCTGTGTGAAATTGTTTCCTTCGAATTCGGCATACATTCAAACGAGCCAAGCCTCATCCGGATTTGAACAATTTGCTAGCATGACTTCATCTTTGGTAAAAATAGACTTGAAATAGTTACTCAGAATTGTGTGTTCAAATCTCGAGCTCCCTATTCACGATCATTCAATTTATTTTATCTTTAGTCCTCTCGCCATTTGAATCGCTACAATATTTCACTTTGCCTTGTTCAAATTCTTCCGTTTGATTTATTTTCTAACACATTATGGCTATGGGGAAACTGTGGACTGAGTGTTTATTTAACTGAATGTTTACTTAGGAATGACACAAAGGCGTCATCAGTATTGTAATGGTAGGTAATCTTAACCTATAACCAAAACCAGATTTTCAACTCATGTATAACAGCACTGTTGGGAAATTCAAATCCCAAATATTTTAGGGATAGTTTTGAACCATTCAAATACTTCGTTGCTAATTTTTAATCTAGACTTATGTTGTGGATTTGGCATGCTGTAATCCGAAAGTTCATCCAGAAGTTTTCCAGCCGTACGCTGTTGAATTCTTGTATATTAAGGTTCATCATGCACGAGTGTCCGGTTAAAATCTCGATCAAAATACGATTTTAATTAGAAAAAAACTATTCAGGTAATATTCGTAGTGCAATATCCATCATCACATGAGGAGTTCAGTTGCATTTCCTTGTGTCCGGTGAGTGGGGTTCAGGTAAACTACGCTGTCACGCCTCATGAATTAAAAACGCCATTCTTTTACGTCTAGATATGAAACTAATCTCGTCTAATTCAACAATTTGAGAAAAATGTTCATCATTTAGGCAGAAGAAACAACACTAATCAAAACCCACTGGTTTGAGGTGATTAGATCCCATGTTACCCATGTCACCCATGTTATGAAATCACGTGAAAGAAGTAATTTGAAGCGGAACGTTAAATGATCGACCTCCGAATTTCCAAGTAGTATTACAATACAACTTCCAGTTCACACCATCCACATTTATATAGACGTGGTATGATACAATCCGTTTCCATCTCAATCACTCAATCAACTATTGATAATCGTGAGTATCCATTATTACTGAGTCCATAAAATTAGTGTCACTAATGTCTAGTCTAGACAGTCCTGGATGGTTCTCATTTTTTTTTCAAACGAGTTTCGTTTCTGTTGTTATCAGAGAATAGAATTGAAATAATCTAGGTTCATGCATCAACAGTAGTTTCACACTGTTTCATCGAAATTTTACTGGAGACATGTGGCAATGTTTTGGCAATACCAACGATTCTGTGTTTTATTTTAGTTTGGGTCTACACCACCAAGGGCACGTACAACTCTACTTTGCCGGCCTGACCAAAAACTTAAACACAAACCATTACGATTATTAAAGTAACCTAAATGGAAGCTGAATGGTTCTGCTAAAATGAAATGGTGTACGCGTGAAGAAGGAAATAAATCCTTGGGTATAGCAAGGTGGGGGAAATATTTGATCACTTTTAAGAAAGCTCGGTAATGCATGCGTGCATTACCTCTGTAAGTTTGCATAAGATGTTCACCCATTAGTTTGTAGCCTCTCAGTTTTTGGGCTGAGTAAATATATTTATTCCGTTGGTGTACTCACGTGTCTGTGTGTCTGTGTGTGTGTGTGATCCAGCTATCATTGTGAAAGAGAAGGACGAGGGATATGTTAGAATTGCTCAGTACACCGATTTTAGTTCGTCAAATCCATTAATCGGATGATTTTGTCAGACTGACAAGTTTTATTGCACGTGCGATCGACGCTTGCGGCTTCTGTTACTCTAACAGAAGAGCAACAAGTACTATTTTGTTGATTGTAACCACTATCTTATGACTTTGATTGGAAACGACCGTAACAAGTGACATGGATGGAACGCTTGCGAATCAGCCCGAATAACAAAATTATATTTTGGAATATTCACACGATTCCCTGCTGGGTTTTCTCTCTCAAGACTAGGTTAGTATATACTTCACTTGGATGAGTCATTGAAAAGTTTGCAGTGAATTCCGCAATGCTAAGTTACTAAGCCACAAAACACATTCATTGCGAAACCGTATTGCTCTGTCTAACAAGATTTTGCTCTAATCTACTCTCACAATCTGAAGATATGTTTTGTTGCCATTACGGTTTTGTGCTACATCCAGTGATCGCCTCGCTATTTGTTGTTTCATTGTGGTCTTTTCAAACTGGATTTGTCTATTCAAATCTAGCAATCATACAAAGTGGTGCTTCATTTTTGCCTTTTGGACCGGCTGGTGATTTTTTGTTGTCTCACAATTAGATGGGCAGCGTTGTTCTCGTCCACAACAGTCTTTTATTCTAAACGAATTAGGTGTTCTACTTTGATCATGAGTACACCCAATCTCTGCGCTGTTGGAATTGTTCAGGGCCTTTCATCGACGTGATGTTCATTGGGGCTGCTTCCAACACATTCGCCTTACAGGCAATTCATGTCGTATTCTCATAATTATTGTAAACTGGTAATCAGAGGTTTTCTAAGGATATAGGTTTATGCCAGGTTTCACTTTGTTTGTTCTTTCATGTTTATACACCTGTAAATGGCACTTTAATAGAGGTTTTGGAGGGTTTATCATCGTTGACTTATACACTTGAGAACAAAGACAGTTACGTTGCGCCAATGATCTGATCGCTACAGAGATAACAGGGAGCTAACACTAGAGGTTTGTTTGCCTCACATGTATGGTCGGTGAGAAAAGCAAGGTTGCATTCACATGCTACGTCGCACTAGTTTGGGTAGGAAATCGCAAAATGCGCTGTATCCGCACACAATAAAATGTTTAGACTGATTAGTCATATCTGTTAAGTGATTCAGTGAGGAAATTTAGTCCCCTGCAAGTTAATTGATGAAACAACCTCTAGACTAGATATCAACCAATTCGTTATTTGAATGAGAAAATCCTATGACTGAGCACGGCTAACTATTAAAATGAAAATGGTCGGATGTTCCTTCGAATTACATCAAATATCAAATGGGCCTGCTCCCTAATCTACTTCTGAATAGGAGCAACTGACCATACTATCGCTACTGTAAAGGAGCACAAGTGAATTTAGAGAATATGCTGGATCCATTAGGGTCGCATGTGATTAGCAAAGTTAGGTCGAAGTCTAAACGTTTGCGATATTTTCAAACAGTGGGACTATAATTCTGCGATACCGGAGAACATCAGCATTGGCAACCAGTAGACCCGAAATAAAAAGAACTGAATACTTGCCTAAAAATGAATTTTCATTTTTGACTATTCAGTTACTTCTCCGGAAACCACATTCCTGAGGTAGAAAGTAAAATTGTGATTTGCCGATTCCATACGCGATTTTGGACTCCAAGCAAGACCAAACAACCACATCGTCCACTGACCCCAGTAATTATAACTTCCGCCGTTGCACGCAGTTCGACACTGTACCAAAGTCTATTGCTAATACTACTCAAATTTTTAGTAAAGTTGGTGTTTGAGTGCGAAACATTCGAGCACGTGGAGATGAAAATTGTTATTCCCCATCTGTTTGAAACAAGGATACTAAAAGTTCCAACGAGTACAGCTTTAGCTTCACCGAGGTTAAGGAGGTCGACAATCTTTGACATAATAGGGAATGCTCACACTGTACAACAATCACAATCTAAATTATCATTAGGGTTTGAAGCAAATACTACTTGTGGAAAACGGCCGAAATAACTTATGTTTATGTTCGTATTACGTATTACTATCAGAGAGTGAAAAAATTCCCTGAAGCAACGTAATCATCTGTCTTTACCTAGTCAACTAATCAGCACGCCTTAACACACGCATGCCACTGAATAACCCGAGATAACAATAACTATATACCTGTCCGACAAAACTAGACAACAAAACTCAATCTGGTTTAAGTGTGGGTACGATGGCCCATCCTGCGGAGAAGACCTGATATGGTGTAAGTAATTCCCTTGGAGTTAACGGAACAGATACCGTGTCTCTCCTCGAAGCTGTCAGCCATTGTTTAGTATCATAGAAGATGACATCTAAACAAAATTTATTTCCGTAGTTTGGACCTGTCTCGAGGGAAGCTCGGTGATGCAATGGTAATATACATACTACTGAGCTGAAAAGGCCGGGGTTCAGATACTGTGTATGACAGAGAGTATAAATAAACTCAAGTAGAAGTGACGCTCGAGTCTGGTGCTTCCGAGTGCAGGGTTGGCCGGAAAGGTGAAATCCAAACGAATATCAACCAAGCAAAGTACCACTTATCCTCACGTACAACTCGCGGGTAGTTGTGAGTATGACACAAAACTCAATCAGTCATGCCCACCAATAGAGCAAAACCATCGGAATAGCGCGCTCAAGATTTTCGCTTTTACCAGCAAATCGTTCTGCCATGAAACACACAAGTTTTACCGTGTTTTGCTTTCGTCTTCAATTTCTCATTTAAGGGCTGAAATGATGAGATTTGCGAGCACAAGTCACGTGCGACGACGTACATAGCAGAACGCGGGTGCGTATACGATTACATAAATCAAGGAGAATATGCTAGTGACATAACAGTTACACGGGAGAAATGAACAAGTAGAACAAGAAAGATTCATGAAATGGTCAAGAAATTAGGTAAAAACGAATAATTTATCTAAGTGCAGTGTTTAAGTATATGCGAAAGAAAAGTAAAGTTGCTATCATTAGGAGGTTTCTCAAGTCATTGATTTTATCTATTCTTTTTTGGACATGACTTGAAGCAGACAAGGTTTGACATTTTGTATGGAATCATTCTAGGTGGAATGTCCCGGAATACAGACATATTGCATGAATGGGAGCGACAAATTACGTCTGTGTGTACCGGATGAGTATGACCCTGATATTTCTTGTTGGTTAGAGATTTAACAAGATTAATTAGGCTGACCAATGAGTAATTTCGAAAGTGCACTTATCATAGATGAAGTATGACTTGTAATTATTGAGCCACGGAGTAGTGTGCTAAGGTCCAGGTTCGTAAATACGAGGATAATTGCAGGGAAAGTGAAATATTATAAGAAGAACACATTGGAATTTGTATTTGCATTTCACTGGCTGAAATGACCGAAACTGTCTGAGATGATGGACACCTCACTTTTCCACCACAGAAGTAACGGAAACATAAACTATTGGAATAAATGAGCAAACATTCGTGAACTAACATTCAAGGTGATTGGAGACATTAGTTTTTGGAACATCTCGGCTTGGAAGATTCTCTAAACGAGATAGATTTTCAAGAAGTAGGCCAGAAATTTCCTGACAAGAACAATATTCTCAGCTTATTTGAACGCCTCCAGTAGAGGAAATACACAAAGGTTATCGATTTCAGTTGAATAAAGGAGAGGAATAACACCGAACCATGGAATAATCCATAATTGTTTGAATTGATCTCAGAAAACTGGTGCAATTTTGCTTCGATTTGGTTTGATTTTTCATCTCCTCCTTCCATGTCATGGACTGGCCATCCTTACTCATTTTCCAGCAGGTACCTGCCTCCCAAATATGGCGTGCCGAAGAATCTCGTCAGGGGACATGCGCACATCGGCGTTCAGATATCAATAATCTTCTCATACTCTTCACCCGTAGTGGCCATGTTCCCTAACCACAAAGAAATACGGGCTTGACTACTGCAGAGTACACCCGACTCTTGATTGATGAACAGATTTCGTATCAAAACCACAGCTGACTCAGATTGGCAAATGTTAAGCGAAATTTCTGCATACACAATGACACCTGAACCGATATCTGTTCTCCCAGTGAAATCCAGCTGCCCAGTAAACAACTTATCAACCAAGTCTATGGTTCTCCAGATAGTGAAAGGTGGAGAGTTGGACAAACCCAATCCTACAACAGCATCTTGCAAAACTCATACCAATTATTGGTACACAGTTTTTCATGTTGCTCATAAAAGCTTGCAACTTACCTGGAGTTTCATAAAGGAGAATTACGTCACTCGCATATTCAAGGTCTAAGACAGTTCAACTGGGGAAAAGTTTGATGCCGTTATCATCACCTGACTACAGTTCTATATATGGGACTGTATCACTCACGAAGATCAGCTCGGGTTAGGAAGAACCGTAAAACTTCACTCAAACTAGGCTGTTCATATAAAAGGACTTTATGGTGGAACGAAATTTCTTGGATACACCCTCAAACAAGAGGCAATGTCAGAGTATTATGTGGTCAACTGAGTCTAAGATAGCCTGAAGGATCAATAAAAAGGAGGTACGTTGACATATAAAATGTGTGCTTGGGTTCTAAAATGCGTCGGAGAGTAAAGATATGATCAACACAAACGAGATCAAGTCCAAACCCATCTTGATGCTCGCTAGGGCGCTATGCTTGAGTGATTGATGAGTGGTGGGGAATGCTAAATGCAAGCATATGAGATGTGATGCTAACCGAACTTATTCTCGAGTGCTTTTGACAACAGGAATCACCATCATTTTTGTATATTGGTAAGATCACAGATTATTTACAACTCTTTGGAACTTGTTCCCTATGACCTACCAAATCGAGGAGTTTTGTCAACCCAATAACAATTATGAGCCATCATCCTTGAAATTAGACGGTCAAGCAGTATCATGTCACTGAGGTGGCCTCGCTCACGAAGAACTTCCGCGTCTGATAGAGGACCGGTATCCACAACCTAAGTTGGAGCTATGACGATTCTTAACAAGCCTGTCGGGGATAAAAGCCAATTGAACTGCTTCTTAAAATGCTTCTCCCAACATTCTAGACGACGCTCCTGATTTCGATTCGATGAGCCGTTTGTCTCTTAGAAAAGTCTAATAACGCCTGACTTTCGAGAACAAGTGTTTTCGCTTTGACGGATAAGATTGCCGCTGCTGCCAGTCGCTGTAGCTGCTGCTCATCGCTGCAGCTTTTCCCACCTCCACAACCCACTAATATTCACGGCCGTCTCTCAGGCTCAGAATCAATTGGCGTTTAGGGCACCTCTGTCTTCCATCATATCTGGAATCCAAAGGAATCATTCCGCAAGCATCTTGCAGCTCAAATGAGAATGCAGATATCCACTGCTTCTGTGGGTAGCTGGTTGCTGGACCTTGGGCAGCCGTAACAGCCTCAAAAAGAACCCACTGGACTTTTGTTTACAACTCATCTGGATACTGGGCGTCGATAATTCGGTGAACAGTTGTGATATCTAATGGATTGTCAATGGCAAGACCAGGTTCGAAAAATGTATGAGGAATCACAAAACAAATTTCATTCCAAATTATCTGCACGACCATGAGACTGCGGGTGACGAAGACCAGTGCGTTTTGCTTTTCAACGAAGATATTTTAGCCAATTATCCAAGAGGTAAACAGCTAAATTGGTGTTACTGTCAGTAACTGGCACAAACAGAATTCCTCCTCTGCTGAATCTTTTCCTGAGCGTAGTCCATGTGAAGTCAGCAGCAGGTGAAGTTGTTCAATATAACTTTGATCAGCAGGAAAAAGCATCAGTGATAACAAGAGTGTAGTATATACCCAAGAAGGATCCACAATAGTCTGAAAGAAATTGGGATCGCCAGATATCTCTGACCCTAATCCAGGAATGTGCATTCTACCAGAAACCTAAGAACATTTTAAAGAAGCTGTTGCATATTCAATGAATAAGGTGAAGAATTTAGGCAAGTGACATCAATGTGCAATTCACGAACCACTTTAAAACCAAGAAGTTGTAGTCCTGAATCAGAAACCACAAACATGTGAGAACTTGTGCCTAGTAATACCTGGAATAGTGGCCCTGGTAGGAATAATCCTATCGATGGTATAGACGCAATTAGTAGCTTTAAGTGAAATAATGGATTCTACACTCCCAGTGTCAACAATAAAAATGTGTTGACTACCCGCTTGAGTATGCAATTCCCGGTAGTGTGTGGGATTTTATCTGACGTAAGAGATAATGTAAGTGTCGAAAACCTGGTAGGAAGTAAAGAAGTGTCAGATGATGCTGAGAGGGACGTCTGTCGATATGCTGGGTTACTTCTACAAGCACTATCATTGTAGCCAAACTTACCCTAGGCAAAACACGTGGCTCGTCAACGGGGACATGTGAAACAACACCGTAACTGACCATATGAAATACACTTGCCCAAATGGAAGTAGTTATGGTAGGATTTCGAACGAATCGATCTCTCAAGTGCGGCTGATTGTCACGACAACTTATCGGCTTGGTAAAATGAGGCAAATTGTGAGTGGGCCGAACTACTTGATTTTTGGTAGAATTGAACAGTGTGGACTCCGAAACAGCATTTACTTCCCGATACTTTTGACGAATTTGGCTAACGTGATGAAGGGTCTGATCAGTCGCAGACAACAGCCTCTGTTCCAAACTGGAAGGTTGCTTCTTACAATAAAGCGATTGCACAGTTGATGTTCCCATGTGGGACCTCAATCGCACTTCAATGCCTGTGTCTCCAGTTGAAGAATGAATTCACGAACGGATCGGTTTTCAAGTAGTGTGAGGCTGTTTTACTTCGCTCGCCCAGCAGCAGCGAAATTGATTGACTTGGAATGCCATAAAATGATGATTATTAACTTGTCGTGTGGTAGACTGATGGAAGGATCCGGGAAAGACGACGTTCTCGTGGGAGTGTATGCATTTCTGCAAATGGGAGGAACGAAAAACACTGAATTTCTGCGCATCATCTAAATGGTTTCGGGCCAAATACGAAATATTGAAACATTCCATGTAGTCGTCAACCGGTTGGGATGCGGAACGTACATCAAGCGGTTTCATTTCAGATGCAATCATGGTTTGAATCGTTTGCGCGACACCAAATGTGAAATTAAATGGATTGAATAAGCTGAATCCCGCAAACAACCACTGCGAAGTAAGAACATCAAGAATGCATAGAACGTAGTTCAATTTTTCATCTGGGTGGTATCATGTACGGGTACCATTATGTACTATAACAGAGAGAGTGGAGTGAAATAAAACAGAATGTGTCAATCTTGAATTTTAGGACAATTCTGTTTGGAGGCACATTCTTTGATATCGTCAAGTAGTGGCCGACGAGGATTTTCGTCTTTGATGTATTTTCGGCTACCGACTTGAATTCACACAGACAACTGTGTGATCATTGTCAACAGACGGAAACAAAATGATCAGCAGTTTAGAGTTGATTCGTGCCAGCGGTAACCAAGAGCAATTTGGTCGATCTGAGTGCAAGGCTGTGAAGACGCAGCAGGTTGCCAGGTTATTCAGTGGAGCTTATTGTGCCAGAAATTTGTATTCGCTAGGAATAGTCCATAGTAGGGACAAAGTTGAGTGAGTCGGTCACCGTTATCGGTTCCATCGGTTGAAATGTCGAAATCGTTTCCTTTACTTCTCGCCGTCTCTTCTAGGCCTCCAACGTGAACACTGAATTCACCAACAACATCCATGATGTCCGTTGCACGCATGCTACGGATCAATTGATAACATCATGGTAGTATTCGTCGTTAGCCTCAGACGAGTTGCAGTCATTTGGGGCATACACTTAAACGACAAACTGGCATGGACTCCTCAATCTAGTGCTGTTTACACGTATAGAACCGTTCACCCGAATCGCACATAGACGACTGGTCATTGGAATCCAGTCGAGCAGTACACGCTCAATTTTCATGCCGAGAATGATGCCAACGCCAGCCTTACCACAAGCACTAGACACCGAATGACCCGGCATGCGCAGAGTGAAACGGGAAATTCAGTATTTAGCTGAAGAGCCAAGTGTTAATACTGAAGTTGGGTCTTTTATGCGTGTTTCGAGGACACTATGAACGTCCGTTTGGAGTGTTTTGAACAGTTCCAGGTATAGCAGACTGTTGCTCCGTTTGACGAGGTGTCCGGATGCTAAAATCAGCTAATTGAGACAAAAGTCTAGGGTGGGGATTCGATATTTTTTTTGTCCCATATTTTTTACCGTTACTGAGAGTTTGAAGTTCACGGTAACGACTAGTTGTGGCCCCTCGTATCTATTCAGAATTGGGATTTGAGAGAGTTAAAGAGCAGAGAAATAATAATAGTTTCCTGAAGGGACAATGGAGGTTTTTGGGCATATCGTACTTGGCGACTACCCACAAGACACATAGGAGTTTTCATTGGGGACTCTGACCCACAAAATAGTTGTGCGCTAAACCAACATGGGAAAATAACAGATCCAACCGTCAAGGAACGCATCCTGGTCCGTCGCGTGAATTCTGATTGTACAAGTATAATTTCTTGTCTTTGCTGATGCTTTGTTATCGATCCACTTTTTGAATTTAGGCCCCAGCCACATGCATCCAATGGAGAAAGCAAACTGTGGACGGGATATCATTTTTTGGTCGAGGGATGCCAAGATAAAGTGGGCCATAGCTCTTCAATGATGTGCGATGATCTCTCGCCGTCGATATAAAACCGGGGTACGCTACTCCTACGTCCATCTAAGGGAGCTTTTTAGATCGGTCAACTGTTTCTCTCCTTGCTATTCTACTGGAGTGTCTTCTCCCTGGGCAAAGTGGATAGAATCTGATGTTGCACATCAACTGGCTTTGAGACAGGACATCGTCCGGCCTCTATCCATTGACCTAGCAGTAACGATTACATCTCCGGCTTAGTGAGTCCATTCCGTTAAGCTCTTTGATTATGGGTACACTGTACAAGGTGCATCCTCGTCCTGACGTATAGACATATCGGAATAGTTATAACATCTACTGCACAAAGAAAAGTCGATATTCTATTTAACATTTTTTTTTGAATCTGGGTCATTGTCAACAAACGGCTTTTTTCCATTACCATACAGCGCGAAGATTTTTCGAACAACCGGCACCTTTTCGTTTTTCCCGAAAGGAGGACAAGTTGAGAGCGAACGAAGCAAATCGAAGATCCAATAAAATGCCTTATGTCATCTGACCCGAAGGAACAAATTCGCTTCCCTCCCTCTCATATAGGCTGAACGAGAATAACAGTTGAACCTTTTATTGTGCGGGCCTTGATATAGTCATGATCCTCATTGTTCGTATGCAAACTGTGATTTTTATAATAAACATACAGATTATCTGAAAGCAGAATAGTTTTCTTACTAGAGTTAGTGTTATATTTCAGAACGGAAATGCATTTCATTTCAAGTGAACATCTCAAGAGTGTTGGTGAACATTTGTGGCAAAAAATTGCGTCTGTCAGTCGATTCAATCCGTTAGTCACTGAAACATCAATATGATACACTTTCTTATTTAGAACTCATGTAGAACTCAACTACACATTGATAATCACCAAACCTCTGTTATGATTTCCAAACCAAATGTATATTCTCAAGTCAGACAAGAGAGAGAGAGAGAGATGTTCTTGTGATATTCGCAATACACAAGCTGATAGGATGTGTTGAATTTGCTCCTAACCGAAACCACCTAATCCAAAATGGCGAGAACGCCCAGGCTGCGAAACAGCACGATAATTTTATTTCATAGCTGAGTTGTATCAATGATCAAGAACAAAAAAGAATTAATTGGCAGGTTGGAATTTGATCAGTCACAGTGGGCTTACCTGTACCCGTCCGCGGCAATCCTAATCGGTTGAGGATCCTAAACGCGAGCGTAGCTATGGAAATATACTAAGCCATATCACGTGTGATGCTTAGTAAAACATCACATCTGTCCTTCTTCAGGTGCTCCTCGTTATTGGGATCTCCATCCGCACTGATATCCGAACTGGAGCTGGTGGCTATGGCTTGGCTGCCATAGCCGTCTTTTTGGTTGGAGGAATAAATGGATCCCTGTCATCAACACGGTCACCATCTGGATCCTCGGTCGTCCCAGCAGTGTGATCGGCGGTCGCCATTTGAAATGGATTTGACTGATGTGGCGCCGGTGCACTGACTCATCATCCACCTATGTAATCTCAACCATCTATTGAGCAGGTTATCTGTAGATGATTCCGCAAGTTGGTCGAAGTTCGTTGTCATGGAGTAATGTGATGTTGCCGGAATCAAGACATGTCACCGGTGACCGTAGTTATCAGAACCTGAACAGAACGGCTGAAATCTCCCTGGTGGTCGTGTGCACTGCGTCTCGGTATTGCAAGGGGAAATTGTCCAGGAACACCTCCAAGTCGGGCAACGTTCTCGCGATCCCTGATGATAGAGCACCTTTCACGGAGCGCACCAAGGTTCCTGATGCACCGTTAGAGCACGGGTGGCGTGGCGCTGTACACGAATGGCAACATCCGATTTTCTCAGGCTAATTTTCAGCTCCGTCTCACAGAAGTACGATCCATTTTCGGTGACCAGTACCCAACACGTTGCTTCTCGGCTGAGGCGCTTCCGTAAAAACTGGAGTTGTTTGGCCAACTGGTCAGGAACACTTCTGGACATCTGAAATAGGAGTCAGTGAACCCCTTGCTTTCGGAACACGGGTTCATTGCCAAAGTGCAAATGTCTGCATCAAATTCCGGCCACCGACAAATCTGTCATGCCAGTGGCTTCATTTTATTCATACCCAAATGGCCTAAATGTAGTTGAACCAAACCCGACTTGTGAAATTGAAATGGATATCAATTTGGTCACCTCAACAAAGGACGCCATCGGGTTGGATACTTAATTCCACTTACAGTACGAAAACGGGAGAACATTCCGCTTTAGTCCGGGTCGACACCTCTTTCTGATTGCCGAAGTCACCGAAGAGTAGCATGGTTTTGTCTGCTACCTCAATTTTGACGGGGACATGAGGGCTGTCGCAGTAATGAAATGGTATTTGTTCCGCGAATCGTGAGATACGTGGCTAGAAATCCGTCTACATGATGGTTTAGCCTCCTCGATGCAGGAGGTCGTAGCTTTAGGCAGCTCAGGTAATGCTTCGTCGTTGAATCACAGCAGCCGTGGAATTGAAGACGGATTTATCTGCATTATATGAGTGCTGATAAGCTTGGTGGTCGGTGACAATTGTAAACTTCAGTCCGAATAGGTACTGTTTTATTCCGCGAACCGCCAGTGAAACGACCAAAGCCCTCTTCTACTTCTGAGAATAACTCCACCCTTCAGCACAGGGAAAACGCTAGATGCAGATCATTCGACATTCACCTGTTACAGAACTGCTCCACACGTCAGTGGTCTGTGTCGTCCGCTCAGATGGCGCGAATGGGGTTAGTATCGGTCGGCCAACGATATTTAGAAAAAAAACAACGTGTTGTCTTTTTCACACTGCTTGTTCCACTGCTCTGCATCAGATGACTGGGCTAGTAAAAACGGTTCTGCTCGCGTCCAAGAATTTGGAATGAATCTGAAGCAGCCCTGCGGGCATCCAGGAATCGATCGTAAGTTCGCCTGATTTTTCGGTGAATAGTTGACGATCACGGGTTTAGAACTATCTGGATTGGGTCGATATCCACTGGAATTGAGAGTGAAGCCAAAGAAACCTGGTTTGGTGAAACCGAATTTGGGCTTCTTCGATACGTTCCATTCCATAAATCTCATCAGCAGCTGTCACAATCGGCAGTAGTGTTCTTTCTTATGGGGAACTAAAAGTCAGCTTTCCCTCCTGATATGTCATCATCCCATTGATACCGCGGATCACCTTGACTATTGTGGTCTGAAATATCCCAGATGGCACGTGTATACCGAACGGCAAAGAATTGTATTGGAGCATGCTCCATGGACTGTTCATGGTTAATAATAGTGGATATTCCGCATTCAGCGGAATTCCTGAACATGCATCAGCAAGATCAGTTTATGAGAAATACTTTCTGCCGAGCATGCATTTCTGGAAGTTCTTCGGTTCCACCGTGATTGCCGCGCGTCTTTTTGAACGTGGATTCAAGAACAGTCAAAGATTACTGCAAATTGGAAGTATCTGTCTGTTGTGTTCGGCCTGAACAGGCATGTGCTCAGACAGACGATCTTGCACGCACACACACGCACGTACACAGCTGACGTTGGCCGTGCTTCGTCCCGGACGGAATTGTCCAATCAGATTGTATCACGTGCTAAGCGACATTGCACGACGTGGTCCGAATGTGCCATTGTCTTACACTTCTGATTATATGCATGACTGACTCGCACTTGCAGACTTGTTTGCGTTTTCACGTTCTTGTTTGTACTGGCGCTTACTGTACGTGCGCCTTTCGTCTTTAACCGGATTGTGAACACAACACTGTCCATCACTCATCATCGCCATCACAATCGGAATAACCCATGTGGATGGAGCCACTCACACAATGACACCGTCTTGTTCCATTTGGGAAAGCACCTTCAGAACACCTTCGATCTGACCATACGGCAATACTCATTGTTTCAGGAGCTCAACATCACAACCCACTCCCAACTTCACAGGATCAACTGCCATGCCGCTTTCGTTATTCGAGCATTGTGCGATCAACTGCTGCAGAACAACCTGATCCACCGGATTACTGGGTGACTTCCAGATTGTTGCCTATTGCTCCAACGTATGCGGGGCCTTAAAACGTAAAATCAAGGGACTGCCTACGAATATCCGGAAGCGCATCAGGATATATCCACTTTCCAAACGAACCATCGATGTAGTCTCGCACAACAGAGGAAGTCGACGATGAGTAACACCGTGAATGCGCACATCGGTGTATTGGATGGGAATACTGGGCAGAATTAAGTCACATACGGATTTCCGAATAATGGACAAGCAACTCGTGAAATCCAACATGAATGAAAGTCCCAATTCACATTCAAACTGGAGTGATCTGTACACGAATTGGTTGGATTCACTCGGAATCTTCAGAGTTTGTACCATGTGACATCATTTTCC
The DNA here is from genome assembly GCA_948099385.1 of Fasciola hepatica. Taxonomy (NCBI): domain Eukaryota; kingdom Metazoa; phylum Platyhelminthes; class Trematoda; order Plagiorchiida; family Fasciolidae; genus Fasciola; species Fasciola hepatica. The sequence goes on along the minus strand of CANUEZ040000037.1, from coordinate 3,240,424 downwards.
GGCTACTGATAGGTGGCATTCATGGCAGTGCATTTGGATTGGCGGCATGCCTTGCAAATACGACCATTCCTACCACAAGAACAGCATCCTGCATGACGGAAGCGGTAGGTGGAACGTAGGTGGAGTTCGGTGCACGAGAAGCAACGATTTATTTGTACTGGTTTGTGTTAGGGAATCGCCTCTCCGACTGGCTTAGGTTGAGGCTTTTGTGTGAAACGGGCTGGTTGACGAGAGCAAACTTATTGGTAGTTCACTACGGACTGTTTAGCCGTTGCATCAAATACGTCATCGAATTGTTCGCACCTTGACCGAGCCTGGGAGGACGTGAGGTAGGGTGTAAGCAGTAGCTTCTTTTGCAACCTCGGTGACGTATATCGACAGTGGGGCGTTTCCGCAATCGGATCTCCAACTGATCATCAAAGTCACAAATCGCATCCCGTGATTTTAGTGTCGGGACGAAATCACGAAGCTCCTACTGGGACCACAGACTAGGGAATGGAATTTGGCACTTTCTGTGACAGGAAACCTACCGGAATTACGTGGCTATATAGCAGAGCCTCCCAGTCGTTGAACGGATTTGCAGGACAGGCCCTGGGGTAAGCAATGTTTTTTACCAGCAAATACAATTAGCTGCCCTCAGCCGTCAAGAAGATTGCAGTTTGGTGCTCTTTCTTCACATCTTTGTGCATGATGTCACATGACTAAGAGTAGAGACAAAATAAGTTGGCAATAGGTCAGTTGTGGTAACGAGCATTACAACGATGAATAACTGACATTGATGTGCATGTTTTTCGGTCACATTTCTCAATATCGCGTGTGCAGTCGCACTACGTCAGCCTCTTCACCACAGTTTAGCAAATCAAACACACACACAGACACACGCAGTGAGGCAGGCACATAGTTACCGGCAATGTATGTGCCAGTAGGGAGGCGAGAGTGTGGACTTGCGCCTGCTAGAGATACACCGAATATATGGCGAACAACAAGAACTTCGCTCAAGATATTTGACTGACACTAGCATTAGATATCTCTTCGTTCCAATTTCAGTGACGGTAAATGAAACCGCATAAAAACGAAATTGAGCGTTAGCATTTTTATCATCCTCGTCGAAACCCTAAATGTATAATCACACAAGACACGTAATAACGCCTACATTTAATGCCATTTTGGTTTGGGAAATTCAGGACGTAAGTCCTCGATGAGGTGATGATGCGGACATTTTAGCTGCCGTACGAGTGAACAATTACAACGTAGACGACTGCGTGAAAATATATCATAGCAGCATCAGTCAAGACGACGTGTTCACTCCATCTTCGATGAACCCAATCAAACCTGGACAGAAGCCCACTTGACATAGATCAACGATGGCCGCAAAACGCAAGTTGCAGGACTACGCAGACAAAACCTACCGTGAACTAACTGCCGAACTAGAGAAGTCGATAAAACATGAAGTTAGTTGAGATCAACCTCGGTACGTCGGTTCCCGTATAGTCTACGTTCATGATTTAGAGATACCGGCTTCAGTTACTTCATCAATTTCTCTTTGCTTAGCAAAGCAAAATAGTATTACTAACAACATTAGATACATTATTGCTCTGAGATATTCAACCTTCGAATGTAACATTATAACTTAAATACTTTTTAATGCTTACAGTTATTTTCGATCTCAATTTATTTGAGAAACATGAGATTTCTGTTACTGGACTTAGGCGTTCCAAAGAACGAACTGCCTACAAGCAGCCTAAAGCGAGTAAAGCTTAACTGTTGTGCTATTTGCTGTCACTGTCTCCATTGCTTCAATGAGAAACACTTGACCATTTTCCAGTTCGGCGTCATTTAAAAGGGTTCAAAACATGTATAAATAGCAGACTCACTTTACGAACCTTCGAAGAGGCATGGAATATGGTTGTTTAATTATGTGTTGATGTGAACCAAATCGTTGAGAGAGTTAGCTTGGGTTGCTCAGGTTCTGTTTCCACTCCTAGAATGAACTCGGCAGGTGTGCAGTACTAATGACTCCTAACATGTATGGAACAGTGATGCTGTGTTTTTATTGGTGAGTTGAGTGTGGTTACTGAAACAATACTTTAGGTAATCTGTTCGGGTCACAATAGATAATATGAAGGAATCCTTGATAAGAACAAGTTGAACACATTGATAGATGAATAACGCTAGGTACGTCACTCCGGAGGTAATTCCCAAGATCCCTGATAAACAGTTCATCTACACACACACCGCGTACGTACTCCTGAGGACATGCACAAACCGTCTTGGTTCATCCTCTCGTAGGAGCCAGCAGCGTTAAAGTAATATAAAAGCGGCAGCTGGTAGGATACAGCTAGACTTGGAAATACACTGTTTGCACTGATGCTGATAGAAGTTTCATTCGCGAAACGTCCGCTATTATGAACAAAATGTTGAAAGCCCAGGGATCCTCTGGAAGATTCTAGTTCTTCGCATCTTGGTTTGTTTCATTACATCGCAAAATCCTGGTTCGCATCTCCTACTGTTGAAACAAAATCAAGGAATTGTTGGAATTCAGATGAAACTTCAGAGTTTTCAGTAATTCCATGCTCCGAATGGCATGTTGGACTCTACACAAATTTGTTAGGACACATGCTCTCACCACTTGATGACTATTACATACAAAGTCTTTTCGGTTAATTTCCTCTCCGTGAGCATAACAAACTCAACACATTCACTATTTCCTATACAGCGGTTATCCACAAACGTGTGAGAATATGAATCTCAAACAGCAAAATAAGTGTCACAAATTTACCGGCTAACTCTCACCATGTTTGGAAGCAATGAATGTCATCCAAAATTTTGAATAAAAAGAGTCGAAAACAGGCTTTCACAGTGTATCCTTGACAATTTCCCTGTATCTGTAAACGAGTGTACTGCTGTCAGTGTGGCTTTTTATTGTCAGTGAAGCAACTGTTGACACCGAGATAAGACTGAGGTCAGTAATAAGGGATAGGAACCAACAATAATGAGAGGAGAATAAATTGTGTCACCAAAATGGGATTAAACTGATAGGACATTCACGCTATTTGCACAGTTTCGGTTTATGCTCAGGAATGACAAGGGCCTCAGCATATCTGAATACTCTGGTGTTTGTAATGTTGCACATGAATTTACGCTAGTTGTCTGGAGTTGCATACTGTTTCTGTTTAGTTATATGCGGCCCAATTCATGGTCTGATTGCATTTGATTTCATAGATGTCATCATTGGTGTTAACTTGCCATTCGTCATATTTTGAGGTCATACCGGAATATGATCATTTATTTGGTGACGTATTTGTCTCCCATTTCTGTTTATGCAGACTGGTGAACATGCCCATGTGTGTGTTAATAGCTAAATTTGGATTGCGTACGAAAAAAGATTAGCTCATTCACTGACGGTGTTGGTGTCCACCTGGTTGTGAATATGTTGACATTATTGGCTGCGTCGCTTATCTGTTTGATGGCAAATTTCAGGCGCTTTTTGATCAGTTGGATGATTTTGTCACCTTTGAATTGTAAATGTTGGAAAACTGCAAAATTCTGAGCACCTTGGTGGCAACCACTCAGAAAGGTAATTATCTGCTCAGAATCCTGCCTGTTCGACTTCCGCTCGCAGAGCTGTCCTTTTTGGTGTCAGAATGCAATCTGATTTTTCTATTATATAGGATTCGGTTTCTTCGTGCCAATAATAACCTCTGTGAATTATATCTATCATGAAAGGACACGTCATTGTTTTCTACTCAGCAATGAATCATTTTTATATCTGGTTAGGCGATCGAATAACCCAATTTTTTGGCTGTTATCAGCTTCCAGTTTCTTCAACTGCTAACCTCGCAGATCTCTAATCTGATTTCGGCTGCTATTTTCCAGTAGCATCGCGCAAAGGGCATATAATGAAGGAGCACAACCTAAAAAAGTGCCAAAATTACGAAGTTATGAACGAAAGTCTCGAAAACAAAGAAAGAGACCGAAAACAACTATGCCATTGGCTGCGACACCAAGCAATATCACCTAATGTCCCTAACTATTTGGTAGACGGATCACGTGTCTAACACGTCTTGTGTGGCTAAGGCCACTGGCCAATGCATGCATGCATTTTTGCCATGTCGTGGACTGACTATCTCGACCTACCTTCGAAGCATTACCTGCCTTAGAGAACAACATACGCCGAAAAAGTCTGTCGGTGGGCATGTGTTACATCTGTTGCAACCACTTTAATCCATTTAAATTCAGTACTTGATCCAAAAGATGACCTCCGGGTCTAAACATTGGTGAAGTTAGAATCAAGTGAATAGCAGTTGCTCGGAAGAACCGAGCCTAAAATGTAGAATTTGAAGAATTCTGGTGTCGACAAGTTCTTGAATAAAGATCCGACTTGGCTGGAGCGCAACATCTGGCTTTGACTATTTAATAAAGCATAACCCCCTGCCTAAGATTGAATTCGAGCTTACACAAAAACACACAGATCGGGATTGCTTTGATAGAAGAAAGTTCTCACAGTGCGAATTCATTTGGTGAATATCACTGCATGTGTGTAACTATTACCATAAGGTAATTGCGGTTATAAAAAAAAACAGTTTGAGACGTCGAAGGTGAAAAAAATCGTTTTTTTGTTTTCTAATTCCCGACTTCCGAAGTTTATTAAGGGAACTGCTGAGAATATTCAACGAGAGACAAAAAATCAACATTGAACTTCCTGTGAGTAACACGTTTGTTTGCCGATTGACGCAGGTTTATGCTGCCCATCCTGACTGCATTAGCTATTACACTTTCAGTTTGTCTTATCTGCCTTCACTTACATGTATACATGCGAACCGCCAAATCACTGCATCGAGATCTTGATAACTATGCCTGTACATGACTCCAGGGCTGACATTTTCGATAGTATATATTTTTATACCTTTTCATAATTCAGTAACTCATGAAATGATATCATGACAGATCGTATTTTTTATTTACAGATAAACGTGTCCTTGGTAAAACCGGAATAACAAAAACCTAAACTAGCGTCTCCGAGCCTGAGCATACGCTGGGATTGAATTCGTCCATCCATAAGACCATTTTTTGTGAAACACAGTTTAGTAGCCCAGTAACTGGATTTTTCGATTCACTCCATAGTAGTAGTTACCATCTTGTTCTTGCCTTCCCGACTGGTCACTTGACTTTTTCCGTGAAATCGTCCAAACAGACAATATAGACGGTTATATCAGTGACCTAATTAAGCTGGTGCTGGTCGTCGCTGAAAATGCTCAATTCCGCCGTCTTTTTTAGCGACGACGGTCGGAGGATCCCGTAGTGATCAACAGTGTCGTTGCCGTTCGAGGTATCAGTTTTGTGAATCTCTGTGTTGCCTGTCCCTCAAAGGCTGTGCCTAATTATCTGTGTGCGGCTAGTTAACACCCGTACAATTTGTTTTGATTCAGTATTGGTGAATTACGATGTTCAGTTATTTGTGTGTGAAACGGTTCTAATTAACGTTGCTCACGCAGTGTCTAGTTCTGACCAAGTTGGTGCTGGCAATAAACATGACCGCACATAGTCTCCAGTACCGCATTAATGAACATCATTACGGCGGGTCAGTAAGATTTGATCTGAATGGGCCGTCATACTGTGGAGTCATTGTGATCACTTGTACTCAAATGGGGTTGAAAAAGAAAAAGTAATCGTTGGGTATGTTCTAGTTTGGTTTCTTCACATGTTGTTCGCATATTATATTATTTTACCAAGAACAGAATCTCTAGGAAATGGGAATTATTGTAATATTTTAGGTAAATCTTTATTTCATTCTCCTGTGAGATAAGTAATGTGGAAATAAGAAGTGAGAATGTTGTGGATCGTTTAAGTCCAAAAAACACGTGTGCCGCGGTGAAGATACTTCACACATGATTCCCAGTGAGAAATGAAGCATACATGCAGCAAAATATCGGCCTCGGTCATACAACAATAGTACATCAAATGATTCAGAAATGGGCACATGACCAATAGTGGGCTACCGAAGGGGTATGATTTTACTGGAGATGGCATGATTCCAACCCTGGGTCGTGAGGTCATAAGTCAACTAAGAAGATACCTTGGGCAACGCCACACCTACAATGAGACTGTCCATGCACACACTGCCACAGATTCGTATTGTTGAGACAGGAAAGGCAGCCAATGCAGTGACTTACCAATGAAGCAATTAATACATGTTCGATAAAGAATAAATAAAAGGATGGAATCATTTCTCATCCAGTATACACAATAAATAATACCACGAGGAATTATGATAGCACACCTTGTCATCAAGCAGTCGAAAAGCAATATGTCTACTCATGAATTGAATTAAGAAGTAGCAGCGAAGCAGATTTGGTGAACAGTCGATCTCAATCGCCCGTTCTCCATATTCCAAGTCAGATCGATGTTATTACGCTGCCGGAATACATGTTTTGTTCATCTATCGACTATTTCTCATTTTATGAATGAAAGGCAGAATATCCATGCATTCCAGCTCTCAGCTTGGAGTAGGTGACGTAGGTCAAACTACTGGAAGACCATCTCGACGCATAAGGGCGTATCATCCGCGTTGGGTAATTAAGATACTAGTGAAAAGCGGTCAAGTGAAATTTACCATCTATTCGATAGAATCGGATCATTAGATCAATGCTAAAGAGAGACCAAGAGAGATTAGGCTGATGGGAATCGATGTTTGAAAGTAATGAATAATTGATGGTTTAGAGCACATAGCTTTACGAAGTCCAATTTTTGAAAAGTTTATATGCTGTCTGGTGGGCAAATTGGACTTGCATTCATAGGGGTTTCCAGGTGATTTGGAAGAACCGTTTCATCATATCGGTGCATCCATTACGTATTTCGTCTCTACGTTTCCCGACATTGAAACGATTCTCCAATTGCTCTTGAAAACCATCAACATAACGATATCAAAGTGGCAGTTCCAAAATGTCAATCTACACTCAGAATTTATTCGAAATCTCGATAGATATGGTTTGATTCTATTTGGTACAGGATTAATCTCAAAAGATACGTGTGTGGGATATGCCACACGTTTCATTCTACAAGGCTCTTGCCTGTTTGAAAGTATTAGTAGACTATAGTCATGTGTTCGTACATGATTGTAAGTAAGTGACCGATGAGGGCTAGCATGAACTCACAAAGCTATGTATTCTGAATACAGAATGCATTTTGATTCGATGCAATTATTCTTCATGCAAACATGGAGCGATATTCAGTAAAGCTCAGTTCAGTTCACTTCGGCTCTCCTCAGCTTGGTTTGGTTTAGTTCAGTTTGTTTCAAACACCTAGCATTCACGAAGTGTTTATGGTAGTTCTCGTTTCTATCTCACAACTGGAATCTCAACTGGAATTCAAACAACCAATGGTACAAAAATATAAGGAGATAACTATGAATAATTTTTTCAAGTGGATAAATAATGCATTTACAAAAGCGCTACTCAAATGCATTAAACCCCTATGTGGGACCATTCCCAGTAAGTCTCACACAATTCACATGGCTTTCCATACCTCCATTTCATATCATGTCATGGACTGGCCAGCTTCATTGATCTCTTCTACCAACTACCTCCCTTAGCGAACATAGTGCTCCAAGTTGTCCTATCCAGTGATACATAGGACACAAGTCCCAAACACATTGGCCTTATGAGCTTTACTGTTTCATCTAGTGTTTTGTTCTGTGCACCCAATACACTTCACCAATCCTCAGTATTACAAAAACAATATTCACGCCGCATTCTTGACCAGTGCCTGAATTACCAATCCACTCATTGAATTGATTTCTCTGAATTTATTATCACGATGGATGAAACAGTCCGCAACGATATTTTCGGCAAATTAAATGGATGATGGTATATGCTTACCACATGAGCCCAGAAAAACGACCGATTATGTAGAGACACCTAAGAGGAGTGATGTTGTCTTTTTCCAGCAGACGAGAAATAAATCTGGCAGAACAATATAGAAACGTGGGAAGAATACACTGATATACTAATGGAGAAATGACAGACTACGAAGCATTGAACTGATGGATTTCTCGAATTTGAAATGGCATTCGACGAATTTTCCAGACAACAATGCCTGTATGTATAGACCCATGAAGTATTTCTTAAACCGAGATATTTCCTATGGTTTACAATTGTGAAATGAGTAATTATAATAGTGGAGTTATCGCCAATAGAACGTGATCTCTCTTGACATTTGTGATTGTTTATCAGAAGACCACACCGCTCGAGGCTGTTTGTACATGTGAAATGTTTTCATGACACTGCAATAAATCAGACTATTGAGAGATAGACTGAGTCAGAACAACGTCATTGGCTTACTTGAATAGACGAGCTGAGCAGTTAAAACTAAGTGACTGGTGTAAGTGTTCAATAGGTCTTGAGAAAGAACAGCTCATGGAAGAACACTATCACTCCTTATCAGATGCGTACAAGCATTTCTTCCAACTTTGATACAATATGTTGTTCCTGAGAAGAAGTCTTCCAGTCAGTCAATTGAGTAAAAGAGCAGATAATGGATTCTAATTTCTTGAGAAGCGACATTTGGTTTACACCATGAAATGTTGGTGTGTGATCAACGAAGGAAGGCCTAATGGATTTCCACGAATCATTGAGGGATTCCGCAATAAAATGGACCTCTACGCTTTCTCGATTATTTGGCATATAAGATCGATAGTTTCTCCCAGTTGGATCTTTGTAAATAGTGAGGCAATATCCATGGTAAGCAAATGTCCGTTCTGGATATTTTCTTTTTGCAATAGGGTACACATTTGGAAACTGTCCTTCAATGCATGGCTCGCAACCGTGTCCCTGACTGGCTTCAGTAAATGAGCTAACCATTTGTGTTGTGGAGAGTTGACCATTGATAAGATTGGCCGCATTGGTATATTTGTTTTGTGTACTTTTGGTGGACCGTACAGTTGTGGTGTTTGACTCGCTCTGGGTCTCATTGACTTGGCTCTTGACTCGCGAATAAGGCCTGCTTGAACTAGAGTTGGCAGTTCCGTGTTAATTCGCTGTTCTAGTTCACTTGGATCATCTGGTGTTGGGTCCTTCCGGAATTTTGTTTTATCTTCTAAAATAGTTAACACTTTCTGCACGTGTGACGATTTATCCATAATGAGAACTCCCGATCCCTTGTCGGCACGCAGGATTACTATGTTAGAGTTCTTCTCCAATCTGTCGAGAGCTTCAATGTGCCTGTTCGTTAACAACGATTCTATTGTTGTCTTGTTGTCGTTCGATACTGACATTCCAAATCAACCAATTTTGCCTTAAACCAGCTCAAATTATATGCATTTGTTGGCTTGAAAACTAGAAATCTGTTCGAAGAACTCTTCAAAGTTTGCTTCTGAATAAATGTGGTTAGTTTTCTTTGGTGGAGTGCAATAGTTAGGGCCAAACGAAAATGCCCGCAGTTGTAACTTGTCTAGTTGGTAATAGGATAAATTTCGAACATATTTACACGGATTATCCGGAAATGACGGTAACAACATAATTCGTGATTTAGGGAATTTTTCAAACGTTTGATCTCACGTAAGCGGGTTGGACGCACTTGAGCAGCACAGAAATTCATAAACTGTATTCTGCATATCAAATTTAACCGATCCATGATGAATGACATGTTTCGCATCGTGGTCAACAAGTAGAGTAAATTGCAGTTACACTCATCGATGTGGCTTTAAGTCAAACGCATCAGACTGTTCACAGTCGGTCTCAGTTTCTCTGCACGTAATCGTTTGCAATATGATATAGGATAATGACTTGCCACAACACATTCACGCAGAAAGTTCCTCCTCACATTTTGCGTTGCGATTTCGCACTTTAGCTTGACAATTTCATTCACTTGTCTAATCACTGATGAGGGGGGAAGGGAGAGGAGGGGGGAGGCGAATATGGGGAAACAAAACAACAAGCATTCCACGTAACCAATTTGAAAACAAGTCAAAACCACAGATTGCAAGATGTATCCTGGATCATTTCGCTGCATCTTTGGAAAGTACATACTCCAGTCCAAGTGATTATTTTCATTGGAAAATAAATGAACGAAATGTTTGTAACTAAAGGCAAAATCACATGACGCACACATTCATACATGTCTATCAGATAACCACACAACAATTATCACACTTCGTTAGCACGGCAATGATAGATTGATTACAAGTTCGCGTTGTTTGCACAGTTCAGGCTCGAGCACATGGATCGACAGGGCCTCCATATATATCTTAATAGTTTGGTATTGGTGGTCGAGTAGATCACTTTGAACGCTTGACTTGCGTTGACGCAATGCTTAGTCTCGTAAAGATGTCGAGCAATTGATCATCTGATTGACCTCTGCTCGGTTGATGATGCAATTGTGGTCAAATCGCTGCTCATTGTCTTCTCAAGCCACACTAGAATGTGTTCAGCCATTCGATGACGTAACTACCTTTCCGTTCTGCCCATATAGGTGGCTGAGCACTCACATTTGAATTGGTATATGGAGATTAATATGGCGTGGACAGGTTAGGTTTGTTTGATCGATGGCCTCGTTAACCGATTAGTTGTAAATATAATCACCGGATTGGTAGCATAGTAGGTGCGGCTGATAGCTGATTGCAAGGGATTTTTTGGTCAACTCACATTATCACCTATGTAGGGGAGTTTCAGATATACTTTCACCTTAGACGCTCGGTTCGAAATATCCTTCCTCGGCTTCAGGTGACGATACTTTGCCAACAATGATGTTCGGTATCCATTTGCCGTCAGAATTTTAGTGATGTGAATTATTTCCTCATCCAAAGTGTCCGCCGTGCAAATCTTCTGTGCTGTGTAGAACAGTGTTTATCTTGTACTTTATCGGGACGAAGCTGCTGAAGTGGAGACATTGCCCCGACCAGGTGTCTTTTCGATAAACGCACCTCCTAATTGAGCCATCTTTTCTGCCAAACATTTCAATATCCAAGACGTTTATGGCTCCATTGACCTCATTGTCCATTGTCAGCCTTATATGTTTGGGTGTAGATTATTAAGCAAGCCAGGCAACTCTTCACCTTCTTGTTTGCTCTTTGTGATGACAAAATTATGGTCCACGTAAAGGCAGTTTAGTATCATGTGGGATATTTCGTCCACAAAATATGCGCCAGAATAGGGCCCAATGGACTGCCCATGGCAACTCCGTCAATTTGTCCATATCCTTCATTGAGAAAGCGGAACTTCACATTCGATGTACATTACAGCAGTAAACGTGTCAATTCCGTATTCGGTAACCCAATATGATTATTATGCTTTCTCGATTATTTGGCATATAAGATCGATAGTTTCTCCCAGTCGGATATTTGTAAATAGTGAGGCAATATCCATGGTAAGCAAATGTCCGTTCTGGATATTTTCTTTTTGCAATAGGGTACACATTTGGAAACTGTCCTTCAATGCATGGCTCGCAACCGTGTCCCTGACTGGCTTCAGTAAATGAGCTAACCATTTGTGTTGTGGAGAGTTGACCATTGATAAGATTGGCCGCATTGGTATATTTGTTTTGTGTACTTTTGGTGGACCGTACAGTTGTGGTGTTTGACTCGCTCTGGGTCTCATTGACTTGGCTCTTGACTCGCGAATAAGGCCTGCTTGAACTAGAGTTGGCAGTTCCGTGTTAATTCGCTGTTCTAGTTCACTTGGATCATCTGGTGTTGGGTCCTTCCGGAATTTTGTTTTATCTTCTAAAATAGTTAACACTTTCTGCACGTGTGACGATTTATCCATAATGAGAACTCCCGATCCCTTGTCGGCACGCAGGATTACTATGTTAGAGTTCTTCTCCAATCTGTCGAGAGCTTCAATGTGCCTGTTCGTTAACAACGATTCTATTGTTGTCTTGTTGTCGTTCGATACTGACATTCCAAATCAACCAATTTTGCCTTAAACCAGCTCAAATTATCTGCATTTGTTGGCTTGAAAACTAGAAATCTGTTCGAAGAACTCTTCAAAGTTTGATTCTGAATAAATGTGGTTAGTTTTCTTTGGTGGAATGCAATAGTTAGGGCCAAACGAAAATGCCCGCAGTTGTAACTTGTCTAGTTGGTAATAGGATAAATTTCGAACATATTTACACGGATTATCCGGAAATGACGGTAACAACATAATTCGTGATTTAGGGAATTTTCAAACGTTTGATCTCACGTAAGCGGGTTGGACGCACTTGAGCAGCACAGAAATTCATAAACTGTATTCTGCATATCAAATTTAACCGATCCATGATGAATGACATGTTTCGCATCGTGGTCAACAAGTAGAGTAAATTGCAGTTAGACTCATCGATGTGGCTTTTAGTCAAACGTATCAGACTGTCCACAGTCGAGCTCAGTTTCTCTGCACGTAATCGTTTGCAATATGATATAGGATAATGACTTGCCACAACACATTCACGCAGAAAGTTCCTCCTCACATTTTGCGTTGCGATTTCGCACTTTAGCTTGACAATTTCATTCAATTGCCTAATCACTGATGAGGGGGGAAGGGAGGGGGGAGGCGAATATGGATAAACAAAAAAACAAGCATTCCACGTAACAAATTTGAAAACAAGTCAAAACCACAGATTGCAAGATGTATCCTGGATCATTTCGCTGCATCTTTGGAAAGTACATACTCCAGTCCAAGTGATTATTTTCATTGGAAAATAAATGAACGAAATGTTTATAACTAAAGGCAAAATCACATGACGCACACATTCATACATGTCTATCCGATAACCACACAACAATTATCACACTTCGTTAGCACGGCAATGATAGATTGATTACAAGTTCGCGTTGTTTGCACAGTTCAGGTTCGAGCACATGGATCGACAGGGCCTCCATATATATCTTAATAGTTTGGTATTGGTGGTCGAGTAGATCACTTTGAACGCTTGACTTGCGTTGACGCAATGCTTAGTCTCGTAAAGATGTCGAGCAATTGATCATCTGATTGACCTCTGCTCGGTTGATGATGCAATTGTGGTCAAATCGCTGCTCATTGTCTTCTCAAGCCACACTGGAATGTGTTCAGCCATTCGATGACGTAACTACCTTTCCGTTCTGCCTATATAGGTGGCTGAGCACTCACATTTGAATTGGTATATGGAGATTATTATGGCGTGGACAGGTTAGGGTTGTTTGATCGACGGCCTCGTTAACCGATTAGTTGTAAATATAATCACCGGATTGGTAGCATAGTAGGTGCGGCTGATAGCTGATTGCAAGGGTTTTTTGGTCAACTCACATTATCACCTATGTAGGCGAGTTTCAGATATGCTTTCATCTTAGACGCTCGGTTCGAAATATCCTTCCTCGGCTTCAGGTGACGATACTTTGCAACAATGATGTTGGGTATCCATTTGCCGTCAGAATTTTAGTGATGTGAATTATTTCCTCATCCAAAGTGTCCGCCGTGCAAATCTTCTGTGGATGTGTTGTGGCAAGTCATTATCCTATATCATATTGCAAACGATTACGTGCAGATTAACTGAGCTCGACTGTGAACAGTCTGATACGTTTGACTAAAAGCCACATCGATGAGTGTAACCGCAATTTACTCTACTTGTTGACCACGATGCGAAACATGTCATTCATCATGGATCGGTTAAATTTGATATGCAGAATACAGTTTATGAATTTCTGTGCTGCTCAAGTGCGTCCAACCCGCTTACGTGAGATCAAACGTTTGAAAAATTCCCTAAATCACGAATTATGTTGTTACCGTCATTTCCGGATAATCCGTGTAAATATGTTCGAAATTTATCCTATTACCAACTAGACAAGTTACAAATGCAGGCATTTTCGTTTGGCCCTTACTATTGCATTCCACCAAAGAGAACTAACCACATTTATTCAGAATCAAACTTTGAAGAGTTCTTCGAACAGATTTCTAGTTTTCAAGCCAACAAATGCATATAATTTGAGCTGGTTTAAGGCAAAATTGGTTGATTTGGAATGTCAGTATCGAACGACAACAAGACAACAATAGAATCGTTGTTAACGAACAGGCACATTGAAGCTCTCGACAGATTGGAGAAGAACTCTAACATAGTAATCCTGCGTGCCGACAAGGGATCGGGAGTTCTCATTATGGATAAATCGTCACACGTGCAGAAGGTGGTAACTCTTTTAGAAGATAAAACAAAATTCCGGAAGGACCCAACGCCAGATGATCCAAGTGAACTAGAACAGCGAATTAACACGGAACTGCCAACTCTAGTTCAAGCAGGCCTTATTCGCGAGTCAAGAGCCAAGTCAATGAGACCCAGAGCGAGTCGAACAACACCACAACTGTACGGTCCACCAAAAGTACACAAAACAAATATACCAATGCGGCCAATCTTATCAATGGTCAACTCTCCACAACACAAATGGTTAGCTCATTTACTGAAGCCAGTCAGGGACACGGTTGCGAGCCATGCATTGAAGGACAGTTTCCAAATGTGTACCCTATTGCAAAAAGAAAATATCCAGAACGGACATTTGCTTACCATGGATATTGCCTCACTATTTACAAATATCCAACTGGGAGAAACTATCGATCTTATATGCCAAATAATCGAGAAAGCATAATAATCATATTGGGTTACCGAATACGGAATTGACACGTTTACTGCTGTTATGTACATCTAATGTGAAGTTCCGCCTACTCAATGAAGGATATGGACAAATTGACGGAGTTGCCATGGGCAGTCCATTGGGCCCTATTCTGGCGCATATTTTGTGGACGAAATATCCCACATGATACTAAACTGCCTTTACGTGGACCATAATTTTGTCATCACAAAGAGCAAACAAGAAGGTGAAGAGTTGCCTGGCTTGCTTAATAATCTACACCCAAACATATAAGGCTGACAATGGACAATGAGGTCAATGGAGCCATAAACGTCTTGGATATTGAAATGTTTGGCAGAAAAGATGGCTCAATTAGGAGGTGCGTTTATCGAAAAGACCCCTGGTCGGGGCAATGTCTCCACTTCAGCAGCTTAGTTGCGATAAATTACATGATAACATTGTTCTACCTACAGTGTTCATTGTATTCTCATACTTCGGGTTGCCTTAGAGCTTGCAGTGAAATATCCGGTCGGTTTCGGAACGACCAGGTGCGTTGGACAGGGATGTCCTTTGTCTCCATCCCTGTTCAACGTCGTTAGTGACTAAACGATGGTAAATGCGCTTCAAAATCTTCAGGATGTGAGCGTCGAACTTGGAATTAGTGGAAAACTGTGTGACCTGGATTGCGCAGACTACGTTTTCTGCTTGTTCGAATCGACGGACCATGCTCAACGTGCACTAGGTAGACTCTTAAGAGCTGTAGCTCCATTCGGCATGCGCTTTGCACCTTCAAGATGCAAGCTGATTTTACAAGACTGGACGTCAACGATTCCGAGCTTGATGCTCGATGGGGAGGTGCTGCCAGTTGTCGACCACTTTACCTACCTCAGCAGCAGCATGACGACGGATGGGAGCACAGTAGTAGAGGTGAACACGCGTATATTCAAGGCTCGAGCGGCGTGCGCTGTACCGAAGCACTTGTGGCGCCGACCTGATATTTCACTGAAGTTGAAACGTCGTGTATACTGTGCCACATTGCGTTCAGTTTTGTTGTATGGTTGCGAAACTTGTAGTCTGCGTGCTGAAGATATTCGTCGTCTTGAGGATTTCGACCACTAATGTTTACGTAGTATCGCTGAGATTGGGTGGAATAGCCGAGTAAGTAGTGCTGAGGTCAGAAATCGAGTATTGGGCAGTACTTCGGAGAACGTTTTGTCACAGCGTATCCAACTTATTAGACTTCGTTGGTTGGGGCACGTGTTACGTATGTCAAACACACGTCTATCATATCGTGTCCTATCCTCCGTTCCTCCTAGGGAGTTGAAGAGACCACATGGAGTTCAACGGATGACGTGGCAGCGAGGAATGAGGAAATGTACAGCAGACTTGGGGAAAGTAGGTGCTTCACTTCTTCGTGGTTGGTGTCCACAAGATCTGTCTACCAGTTGGCTGGAGACGCTGAAGGATATGGCAGCAAACCGCGAACAGTCGCGATCGTGTTGTCACTTTCTATCGAATCAGAATGACTGATCGATGTACGTTTGTACAGTTAAACTGTGTTTTCCGTGTGTTGGCTACTAGGGCATTCTTCCTTTTTTCCCACTCATGTAGGTCCATTCCCTATGCATATTGTATATTCATACTTTCCAATTGAGCGTGCAACATGGTGCGGAAGGCAGTGGTCAGTGGGGCTTGTCCTACTGTTTAACGCTGTACGATGATGATGATGATGATGATGATGATGATGATGATGATGATGATGATGATGATGATGATGATGATGATGATGATGATGATGATGATGATGATGATGATGATGATGATGATGGTGATGATGATGATGATGATGATGATGATGATGATGATGATGATAATGATGATGATGTATGCCCAAAAACTGACTTCCACGGTGTAAATCATTGCCCAGGACTTCTAACGATCGGATAATAGGTTGATTTGTTTCCACCATGATGTGTTTTAAGAACTTAAAAAGTCCTAACCCGTGGGATTCCCGGTTGTATTGCCACATCTTCATTCAAAATTCATTTGTCCACGTATTTCCAAGCTGCACTCCCGGTAGGGGTCTAATGGTTTGAACATTTATGCCCGCGGGGATAAAATGTTCGAATCACGCCAATCACGCCGATCACTAGTAGTAACCAGCAATCCGCTGTTGTCCGGCTCGTTACCACACCTGATCTCTTGGGAACTCCTTTGGTTTTCCACTCCAAGCCTCGGTTTTCCTAATGGTGTAGTGGACTTCTGAGGCTGTGATCCGTGTCTGTTCCACGGCACTCGGGCGCGAGGAGGCAACTACAAATTACCTTGCCACAGTGTTGTCGCAACCAGACTGTCCCTTGACGTGGTGTGACGGCTTGTGCTCCTCAGCGACCCAACAAACTACACAGGTTGGCTCACCTCAAGCCAAAGATTCAGTCACACGTGGAAAACCAATGGGTAGAGGACTGACGAAGCAGTCCGCTGGTCTTCCAGGTTGGGGTTGAATTGAGCTGGCACTTAAGCCGGTAAAACCAGTAGGATAAGAATTATTCTTAGCAAATGGGCTTAAATTCAGCCACTCCGCGGCCTTGCAAACAGGTTATTGTTAGAACGGCAGGCTTTGGATGAGAACCCTAATCGTTTTCCTGCTTTGTGGCTGGACACGTTTACGGTACCCAGCACCCGTCCAGCGCCCATGCTGCGCGAATATGAAAAAATCCATACCGTATCAGTCATCGTGCAGGATAATTAGGGCCGCGCTGCCCATTGTGTCGGGCGGGGTGGGTAATAATAAGTGGTCTACTGCTCAGAGCTCCCTCTCTTTCAGTCAACATTGGTCTTCTTTTCCTAACCACCTCTCTTTGTCCTCTTTATCTGCCCATAATTCTCCCAGTATAACACACCCTGTACTCGCACTGGTTCATTGCCAGATCATGTCGTTAATAATCCCCTATCTTGTAACTGACCGGTGGTGATCATGATTTGAGAGCGTTTGATTACTACCTCGAATGTTCGAGTTTCAAATCCCCGCCATCACCAGTTACCTTTATGGCGGTCAATATTGCGCTGCTGTCCGGATCGCTACCACACTTGGCCTATTAGGAACTTATTTGGTTCTCCGTCACTCTATGTCTCAGGGTCTGGTTGCCAGTTTTCGGTAATAGTGCAGTGAACCTTCATGGCTATGGGATATACGCCCTTTTCACTACACGCATAAACAAGCAGGTAATGAAAAAACACATTTCTTCAATCCTCGTCAGCCTCCTCATCTCAGCTCCTTTAACCTGTTTACGCTCATGAGAACCAGTCAACAGGCGTGCCTAGCGCTCACAGTAGACTCTCTGGCAATCGATATATGTTACGCAAGTGAAACGCATATCCGAGATTCGAGCAGTGTGATTCAACTAACTGATCCTGGTAACTCATCGAGGTATTTCTTGCCCACTTCAGGAGACGAACCAGCAAGAGCCGAGTGCCAACGTAGTATAGGGATAGTCTTGACTGAGGCTGTCTTTTTAGATTGGATTCCGGTTATTAGTCGTTTATATGCTGTGAAACTCCAGAAGTCGGTAGGCGTTCGACAGGATAGTTGTGTTAAGCACAGTTTGCTTGCGATCTCGGTATACGCTCCAATAGACTGCAGCTGTGACATGCATGAGGATGAGACTTGCGATGAACTCATTACTCTCGTTTGCAAGAGCAAATGTTCTGCCATTGTAGTGCTAGTTAGTGATTTTAATGCACAAGTTGGCAATCTTGTGCACGAGAAGCTTGTTTGGGTGGGCGTTGTGCCCCACCCACTTAGCGCACAGATAACGGGGATAGGCTTATCCAGTTTTGTGCCGAAAGTCGGTTATTTCTGTTTGGTAGAAATTTCCAACACAGCTGGTATCGCACAGTGACATGGTGCTCTAACTCTACAGGTACCGTGAGCCAAATCGATCATATCTCAGTAAGCTACTGGTGGTGCAGTTCTGTTTAGAACTGTAGACCCTACTGATCCGCGTATGTAGATTCGGATCTTGCGTTAGTTTAAATGCGATTATCACTCCAGCTCTATGGTCATTGACACAAACCGCGAACCCAGTTGGTATTACAACGTTTGTCTGGTCCAGAGGTTCGCATCAGTTATGAACAGAAATTTGCATGTGAGTTAAGGTCTTCGACGAAAAGTAATGCGGATGAGCGTTGGGCCCATATTTGGCAGGCATTGCACGTGGCAGCCAGCAGATTTCCCTTGTGTTCCTAGGTCCTTTGTCCATCAGAGATACTGGATTTTTCAATAGTTGCTCAGTCTAATGGAGCAAAGCGGTCGTCAGCTCTCGAAGTGTAAGGAGATGAACAAGATGCGACAGCATCTACAGAGGCCAGTCGCAAAAAGCCTTAAGTATGATCGGGAAAATTGGTGGGTCAAGGTAGCCGACGAAATAGAAGAAGCTGGTGCTTTAGGTAGCAGTGAAAGATTGTCCAAACCTATTCGCGACAGCGGTGGGCGGCGAACCGCAGTCAGTGAACCGATGTACGACAGAAATGAGAAACTTGTTCATGGCCAAGAGCAAGGGCGCGGCCATTGGGATGAATACATTCAGGAGCAGTTTAGCTGGCCGCGTGCCGATGGGGTTATTCTGACAACAACTGCGGTTCCTTGAGGAGTATTACTTGACCCTTTATCGGAAGAGGAAGTGGCTTCATGATTCGATAAATAAAGTATGGGAAAGCGGTTGGTCCCGACAAACTTTCCCCAGTTCTTCACCAACTGGGTGGTGATATGTTGCTGGAATCACTTACCACTTTGATCCGTGACATTTGGAATGAGAAGCGTATTCCATTGTTATTGGGTGAATCATTGATTGTGCCCATCTTCAAGAAGAAAATACGGACTGACTGTAGTAATTATTGTGGGTTCCACCCAATTCCGATAGTCACCGAGGTATTGGCCTAGATTCAGCTGGGCCGTTCGAAACCAGCTCGCGAGAGGAACGCCTGCGAACAACAGTCTGGTTTCTGCCCAGGTTGAAGATGCATCGACCAGCATTTTACTGTTCGTCGGTTACTGAAAACGCGTCACACACACACCATCGATCGATAATGATAATTTTCCTTGACTTGAAAGGCGTCTTCGATTCAGTTAGCCGAACAATGCTATTCAGTGCTCTTCACTGGAAAGGCATGCAACAGAAGTTCGTGAATCTACTGACGTCATTGTACTGTCATACTTCTGGCTGCGTAAATGTTTACGGTGAACTATCCAGTTCATTTAAAATGACCAGCGATGTTTGACACGGATGTCCCATTTTGTCATTCCCGTTGGACTTCGTCCGTGAAGAGGTAATGGAGGAAAGCCTGATGCAGTCACTGCGAAACGAAATGAAGAAGGATCAAAGGTCTCTTTACTCATACAATAAGGAAACTGCACTTTTATGTTCGTGACCTTCCATGTTTCTGTAATTGGGACACGTGATAGATTTTTTAAAATTTTTTTGCATGCCACTGACTGCACAACCGAGCCATAAAACAACACATTTGTTCTTGACTGCGGAATAAGCCCATCAAAGTACTCAGAACACGAGTTGTAGGCGAACGTATGTTTTCGGTGATTTCATTCTCAAACCATTACAATCACATTTATATGAAAACGAATAATTTAGAGGAGTTGGAAAAAGTCTCACTAGGTCAGTGTGGATAATTATGGGTGAGGAGGGATGGAACCCTGTGTGAGTGACCAGATTATGTAACCGGTGCTAATTAGCTTACGTCACCGCTGCGCCCGGTTGTGTAAAACAGTTGAGTATTGGCCATCGGAGTTGTAGTGCTTGGACGAATTTTCGGTGCGCACAAAGCTCAGGCTTCAAGAGGCG